>SNQN01012361.1:0-16208 GCA_008642245.1 Bassia scoparia
CGATGATTGTCTTTACATTCTTGTTCGCCGCCTCTACAGCTCCGTTGGTTTGCGGCCGATACGGGGAGGACCGATGATGCTGAATTTTATACTTGGCAATCAACTCAGCGCACTCTTTCTGGAAATGCGTTCCGTTGTCGCTAATGATTTCATGTGGCACTCCAAAGCGACAAACAATATTTGTCTCAATGAATTTTGCCACATGTTTAGCTTGAAGAGTAGCATAGGAGGCTGCCTCCACTCATTTTGTGAAATAGTCGATGGCGACTAAGATGAATTCATGCCCACCTTGTCCTGGAGGGGTAATCTTTCCAATTATGTCAATGCCCCATGTGGAAAATGGCCAAGGGGAAGTGAAAGTATATAGCAGGGATGGAGGTACATGCTGCAGGTTGGCATTCTTTTGGCACGTGTCGCACTTCTTGACATAGTCGTGACAGTCCTTTTCCATGGTTATCCAATAATAACCAAGGGTGATAATTTTTCTTGCCAACATTTTTCCACTCATATGCGTGCCACACACGCCGCTATGCACGTTGTCCATGATCACTTTTGCTTCTTCTTGAGGAATGCAAAGCAATGAGCGACCATGGTAGCCCCTTTTGTGCAGTTTCCCCTCGTGTAGCACATAGTTTGATGCCAATCGCCTTAGGGCCGTTTGTGCTTTCTTCGAGGCTTGGGGAGGGTATTCATCGTTTTGCAAGAACTTCAAGATATGTGAATACCAAGGCTCGTTTCCCTCACTTGATGAAGGTCTTGTTCTTCATCCTAAGGCATTGACATGAGCTGGGCTTTGTCGCCTTTCGATAACTAAGGGCATATGGGTTAAAGAGTTGGGGATGTTAATCATCGAAGCTAACTTAGCCAAAGCGTCTGCAAATTGGTTGTCGTCTCGACGGAGGTAGGTATACTCTATTTCTTTGAAATGTCGGGCAATTGTCTCTAGATGTGCTTGATAAAGAGCCAAGCTCTCACTTCTGACCTTCCATTTCCCAGAGATTTGATTAATGATCAAGGAAGAGTCCCCGTATACCCTCAACTTCTCAACTCCGAGTGCCATGGCTGATTCTAACCCAATTATGCAGGCTTCATATTCTGCAGCGTTGTTTGTGACATTGAAGTCTAGCTTTTACGGAAATCGGCGTGTGCTCTTCTTCTGGCGATACCAGAAGTATGCCCACACCGCATCCTTTTTGGTTTGAAGATCCATCAAAGTATAAACATCAAGCCCCGTCTTCAGTCATCAATAGATCCTCGTCAGGGAATTCAAAGTCTTCTGGCTCTGCTTCTCCGGGCGAATTGGCTAGAAATTCAGGAACGATGCTTCCCTTGATGGCCTTTTGGGATACATACTTGAGATCAAATTCGGAAAGCATAACCACCCATCTTGATAGGCGTCCACTCATAGCAGGTTTTTCAAAGAGATACTTCAATGGATCAGCTTTCGAGACAATGTGGACTGTGTGGGTAAGAAGATAATGCCGCAGCTTTTTGGTTGCCCAAACCAATGCAAGGCAAAGCTTCTCCGTATTGGAATACCTCGTCTCATATTGGAGAAACTTTTTACTCAAGTAATATATGGCATTTTCCTTCCCGTTAGCTTCTTGAGCAAGCATTGCTCCAGCAGCTGTTTGAGTGACAGTAAGGTAGAGCCGTAGTGGTAAGCCGGGAACTGGTGGTAAGAGAACAGGAGGGTTGGAGAGGTACTCTTTCACTTTGTCAAAAGCCTGTTGACATTC
This sequence comes from Bassia scoparia, assembly GCA_008642245.1. NCBI lineage: Eukaryota > Viridiplantae > Streptophyta > Magnoliopsida > Caryophyllales > Amaranthaceae > Bassia > Bassia scoparia. The sequence goes on from SNQN01012361.1 coordinate 1,740, forward strand.
ATCGTCCCAAGTCTTTGGTTCATCCTTCCTAAGCTTGTGAAAGATGGGTTCACACATCATAGTGAGTTTGGAGATGAACCTGCTGATGTATTGAAGGCGCCCCAAAAATCCTCGGATCTCCTTTTCGTTTGAAGGTGGTTTGAGGGACATTATGGCTTTGATTTTTGAAGGGTCGATTTCGATGCCTCGGCTGCTAATGACATACCCAAGAAGCTTTCCAGAAGTAACTGCGAATGCACATTTTTGTGGATTGAGTCTCATCTTGTATTTGCGAAGCCTCTCGAAGAACTTTCTTAAGACGGCGTTGTGATCCTTTCGTTCCTTTGCCTTCACTATCATGTCATCAACATATACTTCCACTTCCTTATGCATCATGTCATGCAGAAGGGTAGTGGCAGCGCGTTGATAGGTGGCTCCGGCGTTTTTCAAGCCGAATGGCATGACTGTGTAGCAATATGTTCCCCATGGAGTGATGAAGGTTGTCTTCTCCATGTCCTTTTCAGCCATCTTTACTTGATTATACCCTGCATATCCATCCATGAAGGATAACAGAGCGTGATTTGCAGTGTTATCCACCAGGATGTCTATGTGTGGTAAAGGGTAATCATCCTTTGGGCTTGCTTTGTTGAGGTCGCGGAAATCAACACACATTCGGACTCTTCCATCCTTCTTCATGACTGGGACTATATTGGCAATCCATTCTGGGTAATGCACTGTCTTAATGAAACCTGCCTCTAACTGCTTGACTACCTCTTCTTCAATCTTGAGTGCTATATCAAGTTTCATTCTTCTTAGTTTCTGCTTGACAGGTTTTGCCCCTGCAACTAATGGTATGGTATGTTCAGCAATCTCTGGATCGATCCCTGGCATGTCTCTGTAAGACCATGCAAACACATCTTTGTATTCTTTGAGAGTCTGGACTAACTGTGCCCTTTCTTCTGCAGTAAGGCTGAGACCTATCTTTACCATTTGTGGCTCATCATTGCTGGAAATGTTGATTTCTTCGGTGTCTTCAATGATGGGGTTTCTTTGCTCATGTTTTTCCATTGCTTTTATAAGTTCATCATCGTTTTGTTCATTAGAAGCGTCAGAATTAAAGCAGTCAATTAAGGGAGGAGAAGAAGACGAGAAGTAAGCGAAAGGCATAGTCTTATTGAATTCAGAAATCATTACATCGAAAGCAGAAGCCTCAGAAGAGGCTGAGAGAACATTATTAGACTCCAAAACAGGTTTATTTGGTCCAACATGACCGTCCTTGACCTTGCTAACACTAGACTCCCTAAACTTAGGACTAGACTCAGACTCAGAACCTCCTCAGACTCAGATTCCTCAAACATTGGTCCCTCTCCAGCAGTGAAATGGAACTTGCGGCCGTCAGGTGCAGTGATCTTCAAGGTTTTGCGCCATCCTCGAACCATGTCATTTGCAGGAGTAATCAGCTTAGTTGGGTCGAAGGACTCGTAGCTCGCCACCTTTTGAACAGTAGCTTCTTCCTCCTCCTTTTCCATACCAAAGAGTAGACCCAAACCCAAGTGATCATCAACAGGGGTTGCGGTTTTGACAGGGTCATTAACCCAATCTTCGATGAAGTCACAGTCTTGGAAGACCTCGAGTCCTGGATACTTTTTGCCATCAGCAGTTAGGAGAGGTTCAGGGAAGTCAAAGCTCGGAAAATCCTCTCCATCTCGCATAAAGTAGCCATTGAGAGTAAGCTCGTACGGGGCGAGTGGTGGCCCACTATTAAGCTCATTCTTCTTCAAGGAAGCATATTTCAGTGCTTGCTCCCTTATCTCTCTTTTTGTGGGAGAGTATCCCAGCCCGAACTTGTCATTCTTTTGGGGAAGATCGAAGAGAGGATGAAGATGCTCCTTGTTGGATCCTAAGGCCATTCCAGGGAAGTAGCCTTGCTTCTTCAGTATAGCATGGATAGTGAGATTGGCATCATAAGGGGATTCTTCAATCACAGCAGTCGAAAAACCCCAAAGTTCCTCATCTTCATTGTCGTGCTGGACTTGTAAGGTGGACTTCCCTATTGCTTGGATTTTCATGGGAGACGCATCGATAGTTACCGGAGCGCCATGAAGTAAGAACTTGACTTTTTGATGGTAAGACGAGGCGACAGCGCCTAGTTCATGAAGCCAAGGACGACCAAGCAGTAGATTGAATGAAGTTTTGACATCCATCACATGAAACTTCACCCTTTTTTCAATTGGTCCAGCAGCAATGTTGAGCCATATGATTCCAAGAGCCTGTCTCTTTGAATTGTCGTAAGCACGAATGGTTTGAGTATTAGCTTGAAGATCATCTATTGCGATCCCAAGCTTTTGAGCAGTTCTCAAAGGGCAAACATTGATGGCAGATCCATTGTCCACCAAAGTCATTGGAATGTTGAACTGCCTACACACCACAGTGAGGTGAAGGGCCTTATTGTGATGGGGCCCCTCAGGAGGTAGATCGTCATCAGAAAATACGACATAAGGAGAGACAGCGTGGTTGGTTATGAAATTGACCAACCCTTCAGGAGTTGTCTCGCTCGAGACATTGATTTCAGTGAGAGCTTTGAGGAGAGCCTCACGGTGACTCTTCGAGGTGACGATCAATTGCCAAACGTTCAGTTCGGCTTTGGTTTTCTTGAGTTGTTTGATAATTGGATTCTCTTCTTGCGGTGGGATGACTTGAGTAGGAACAGTGTCATGCTGGGGAGTGACGTCAGGAACACGCCCACTCCTTGTGAGTACATGCACATCGTCTGGTGCCTTGAGAATTTCTTGATCCAGGAATTCTTCTTCAAGATCTTCTCCTGTCATGGCTTGATAGGTCGCGACGCCTTCATAGTAGTCGTCGTCATCGTCGCTGTCCCATAAGCCATTAACAGAAGTGTCATTGAAGAGTAGAGTGACATCGACAGCTTGACCCACTGGATAGATGAGGACAGTAGGGTCAAAAGTGTTTCTTTCATCAATAGAAATCATGAGAGTAGTGAGGGGGTTGGATGTGATGTTCGGCTTTTTTGCACCTGGTGGAAGTGGGAGCCTTCCATCCTCTACCATGTCTTGGATCGCATCCTTTAGCTTAAAACAGTCCTCAGTTGTGTGGCCTCTACCTTGATGGTATTTGCAATAGGCGTTTGGATTCCAATTCCTACTCTTTTTGTCCTCTGGAGGATCTAGAGTGGGTCCAATAGGTGTAAGCTTCCCTTTGTTTTGAAGTCGTTCAAGTGCTTGAGTGTAAGTCATGCCCAATGGGAAATACTCACGCCTAGGACGATAATAACCTTGATTCCTTGGGAAACCAGAGGTAGCTTGCAGTGCAGAAACATTGTTTGAAGAACCAGCATTGTCCTTCTTGTTGTTGTTCCATTTCGGTTTGTTAGTGCTAGAACTGTTTTCTTTCAATAAGTCATCCTCAATGGCAATACCAATGTGGTAGACCTTATCGAAAGTATCTAGGCCCAGATAGCGAAGATGATTCTTGTATCTTGGTTGCAAGTTCGATATGAAAACTTTCACCATTTCAACTTCAGGAGGAGCATGAACCAGTTGTGCAGCAGCCTCTTTCCATCTAGAGAGAAATGCAGTAAATCCCTCTTTCTCGCCTTGTTTCAGGATTTCAAGTTCGCGAGAAGAGGTTTGACTTTGAATGTTCCCTTTGTAACGAGTCATAAAAGCAAGGGCAACATCCTCCCAAGTTTCAGTCTCCTTCTCAGACAAGGAGAAGAACCATTTCTGGCACACAGGTGCAAGCGAGAGTGGAAAGACCTTCGGGTAGAAGGCAGAGTCGACCCCCTTGAGAGACAAGGTAGCCTTAAAAGCCTTGAGATGGAAACGAGGATCGTCAGTAGGCTTGAATTGAGGGAGGTCATTGGCTGAAAACTTGTCAGGGAGTTTGGCAGCAGGGGACATCTCGTTTTCAGTGTTTTCATAGTAAGTTGCCCCATCCAAGTGTCTTTTGAACATCTTCTCCATGTTCTTAGCGATGGCAGCAGAAGAAGAGTTGGCGGTGAGATGTTCCACCATCTTGGCTAAGTTTGCCACAGTGTCAGCGAGCTCATCCATCTTCCTAACGTGTTCGTCGCTCATGGTGAATGATGGAGATGATCTAGGACTTGGTGGACTCTGAAAAGGTTGCCTTTGCGGAGATGGGATGGTGTAGTGACTGACTCGCTCTCGAACTAGTCTTTGATTAGCCTTGCGAATCCAAACGGGGGGATCAATGTTGAATTCTGCCAAGTAACAAGACGACAGATTAATTGGATGCTTCACTTGACTCAAAGACTCATGCATGACCTAACATGATCGTCTTCCTATATGCATGCTCCTAATGCAAAACTATATGAATGCATGGCCATCCTTTTCCCTTTTGTTTTATATATTTTTTCGATTTTTTTTGCTTTTTTTTTTTTTTTTTTTTTTTTTTTTTTTTTGGAAAAAGGATGACCTTTTACAAAATGATGGTGTAATATGCAATGTATGTTGAATCCTATGTCTAACTAAAGACGATCATGATCTATATGCTTATGTGATGTGTTAAGTCTAATACGTACAAGGCTAAGAGTCCTAAGTCACATATGCACTTCAAAGTAACCACACAACATGATTTATGAGTTCAAACCACCTAGGGTCCAGTTCTAGGAGTACTGATGGTCGGCTGGGTTAAGTCCAAAGATGTACCATGCCTAAAAGTAGAGCTTGGTCCAGTTTTCACCACTAGCAATTAGCGATGTATGGCCAAGATACCTCTTATGCACACGCATCAGTAACACGTGCACACACGGCATGGGCGGGATAGGACTTGCCTTAGCCATGCGATCAAGTAACCACATGCAACCAAGGTAGTTTCCCCCCTTATGGTAGTCTCGAGCATAGAACATGCCCATATTGAGACCAAGGTGCCTAAGTTGTGACCTTATGCGAAGGGTCACATGCAAAATGCAACAAAATTCAATAAACATGATGATGGAATTACGAGACTTTTCAAGTCTGTCCACTTCACCTAACGGTGATTATCCCCAGTGAAGTCGCCAAATTGTAGGACGTGGGCCGCGCCCTCAGCGTATAGCGGGCGCGCGGCTTGGTACTACATCGAGGTGCTTTGCGTGGGCTTGAGCCACGGATCCCGCACGTGAGTGCGTTGGGGTAGTGTTGTCGAATGAGGGGAGTCGCCACCGTGCCTAGATAGGTTATTCACGGACGCCCGAAACGTTGGTGCCAAATCAATGGCCCCACGTCCAATCAAGTAACCAGTCGTGGGTTCGGGGACATGGTACGAATCAGATCTGTAACCCAATTCGCCCGCATGTAGCGGCCTCTATTCGGTCTCATTGCAATTCCATTCATCATGATTATTGAATGCACATAACTTACGTTTTTTAGCACCTTAGAAGCGAACTAACCCTAAAATTACTATGAAGGTGTGTTACTATTATGCACAAGGAACTACCTAACCTAGAAATTGTGACCACTTTGTATTAATCATGTTAAAACGGTGCCTAAAACAGGTTGTCCATAGTTAATCTGATTTAAAGTGATTCACATAATTCCGGTCTTTGTTTAACAGAATATATACAAAATTATACAACAACAATGGCAATATGCAATAAGATGAAGTGCATAAACTTCAAAGTATATGCAAACTCATCTTACCCTAAATCTGCAAAGAAAACAAAAGTTAGTTTGTAAAACGCAATGAAACGAATCCTTTGCCTTGAATCGCTACATGAAAACAAAGAAAATAATTGTTAGTCCTTGATAAAACGCAAGCGCAATGGATCTTTCGCCTTCAATTGCTATACAAGAAAAAGAATTGTTAGTATTGACAATGAATAATAATAATGAAATGAAAAAAAAAACCAATGAAAACCTTGCAAACAATGTGAGAACCCTACATATTTACATGAAACAAGTTAAAAGTGAGTTTCTACATTGCTTTAATTATATTAAAAACTCATAACAATGGTTAGTCAATATTAAAAGAAAGTGAGAGAGATTATTGGTGAGTAATCTCAGAATTCAACCTTTGTTATCGCTTGTTGATTCGCAAGAGAATCGATGCTTTGAATTAAAACGAATGTATGATGTGTTTAAAGTGTTTTCGAGAGAGAGAGAGAGAGTATGCGTATGCAGTGTATGAAGTCGTGTGAAAGTGTGAAAGCGTGTCTCGGACTGAGCAAGGCAAGAGTGTATTTATAGGCACGAGGCAATTTTCGAGCAAATAAACCCTGCGTATATACGCTGTATATGAGCGTATATACGCTGCTTCCTGCGTATATACGCTCATATACAGCGTATATACGCTGCTTACCTTCCATAATTTTTTGGAAATTTCGTATGTATATATTGAGCGTATATACGCTCCTGTTGAGCGTATATACGCTCCTGATGAGCGTATATACGCTCAACATTTGCGTATATACGCTCAATGTTTTCGTATATATTTTCCAAAAACTCGAAATATTTTGATTTCCTCCGATTTTATTCGTGATTTCCCTTGATTCGACGCACCTAGACACCCTTGCTCTCCAAGCAAGGAGTTCTAGAATGTTCTAGAAGGTTCCACGTATTTCCGGAGTATTTTTCTAATTATTCATGTATTTTCTGCGTATTCTGCGTATTTAAACATTGCAAAATTCATAGAAAATCATAGAAAAATCAGAAAAATAATTTAAAAATACTGGCGGATTCAGAAAAATGTGACGGACATGATGAAAATCAAAAAGCATGAGAATCGCCTTTGAAAACCTTTTGAAAACCTTTGAGAAAACCGAAAGAAAATATTTTTGCCTTGCCTTTGACCTTTGCTCAATATTTCCGAGTACGACCTTGCGTATTTCCAACTTTTGTGAATTCAAAGCATCTTTTCTGATTCGAAACAAACGCGAGACGCGGTATGTTTCATCACGGATTACTCATTTGGGGAGACACATTTTCAGGTGTCTACACACCTAGAGTCAAATGCTACGTTATCGAACAGGTCAGTCCGGGTGTCCAAGAGGGTCCCATGACTAGGCTCAGAACGATCCTTAACACATCCAGCCCGCTGTGATGATCAATGGAGGTCTAAACCATTATGGCTTTGTAAGGCACGCAGCCGTGCGTCATAGTGGTGATGGGCATCAAGCTTAACAGTTGTTGAAATAGGTAGTGCACTAGTGCCAATCTTAAGCAAGCCCCCCCGGTCTTGTCTCAAGTATAGAACACACTTATAACGGCGTGATGCTTAGAAAACGGAAACTCAGTGCCAACGACCTAAGTTCCGTGTAATCCAGGCTGAACATAATGCCGTCTTAAGGACGCCGAAATTGCATAACAATTCGAGTATTGCCCACACCTCACTAAAGGTAATAGCTTTAGTGAATCCCCGGTGAAGTCGCCAGAAAAATGTACGTGCGCTGGGGCGTCACTGGGCCAGACTGGGTTCGATCCCTCTGCTCCGGGGCGTACAATTTAAGGGCGACTCAGTTTGTTTGCTAGAATTGAATTGTTGATTTTGCATATTGTGAGTATGCATGGAGTTGTGTGTTTATACATGAAATGAGTAAAGGAAGTCGCACCGCACTTCTTTTGGGAAGCTGCAGAACCCGTTTTAAGCCTTGCCTATAATTGCATAAGGCAAGGCGAAGGACTCCATGTCTGGTAGTGCACCAAAGGTCTGGATTAGGGGACAAGGGTAAGGGTGAAGTAGTGCACAGCCCCCCCCCCCCCCCGCATCTAGCGGCCTATACTCAGTTATTGCGAGTTCATTGTCCGAATAAAAAACAACAAACAGTTTTCTGTTTTAAACAAAAACAAAAACTAAAAAACTAAAAAATATTGACAAAAAAAATAAAAATGAAAATACAAGGTGAAAGGCAAATTTCCGACGTTCATGCACTTTTTACTTTTTTTGAGTCAGTTAATAAGCAAGGGAATCATCACCCTTGAGACATGCATTGCATCACAGGTTGATTCGACATGGAACTTAACTTTTGGTCCATGTGCAAACAGGGTAGGCACCAACGGTTGAGCTCGTAGACACAGGGTTCGTTCCATGGTTCTCAAGCAGTACTCCGCCGATCAACACCATTGCACTAATGGCCACAGAAAACTCTCTCGTCAACCAGGTTATGGCCAGGTTAGAATCCTTCGACGCTCAAATCACTAAGCTAGAATTTGATGTGCTCAAAGCTGTCAGTGACAAAATCCTCGACACTCGGAAGCGTGATGAGCTCGAGTATAAGATGTTGAATGACCGAATCGCTGGCCTCGGCGGACTTGTCACTGAGTTGGTCAACGTGATTGACCCTCTCTCCACGCAAATGCAATCTCATGGGGAGGAATTTGAAACACTCGAAGCGGGTAACAAACGCAAACCATGCTCAGACTTCGGGGCTCCTTATCTCAACCATTCAATCCAGCTTGACAATTCTACAACACTCCCATCCACCGAAGGGTGACCTACAAAAATCTGCAAAGGCAACGAGCATACCACCTAAGATTGTGAAGCATCATGATCCTCAACAATAGAAAAACCGAGAGGTCGTCGCCCTCCTATACCTCATAAAGTGACAAGGGAGGTCTTCCAAAGGCGCAAGTACTCTCGCCTTGGCTTTTCTGCTACACGAAGAAAGACCTGTGTGGTGGAATCTAGACAAAGGGGTCGTCCAACCCATGGAACCTACTCCTGATTCGGCTCCCAAAGAAATACCTGTGTGGAGGAATCCAGACAAATACAGCAGATATCATCAAAGTCGCGGCTATGATCTCGAAGGTTGCTTAACCTTTTGGAACATTCTGCAAGAAGTGATCCATGCAAAGAACAATTCGAACTGTGGGTTCAATAACTGTATGTTTGAAGAAAACGAAACTTCTTTCGACCCTTCTATCCTCATAACACCAATTCATCAGACAAGCCCGAAATCGGTTACACTAACCTGTGGGAGTTTCAATACAGCACGAGGAAAGCATTTAGTCAGTCTGGTTCCCCCTCCGTCAAGGGAAGTCTTGGACGCTTATTAACCCTCAAGCGACCCTTTGACTTGTGACTGCTACAAGAGGGTAATGATAGAGAAGCGAAAGACAAGATAAGATGGTCCGCCCTACCCTACAAGCAAAAGCTTCCAAATGTGCAAATGGTAAATCCAAGAGCCGCAAGACCACAATCAAAAGTCGTTGGCCGACCTTCCGAATGACGTGCTCTGCCAAATTTAGAAGCGATGCGATGCCAAATCTCTAGGAAGGAGCATGTGTGTATGTCAGGAATGGGAAAGAAGATCCCCGATTCATTTGGGAACCAAACATTTTGATGGACTTTGAGAAATACTGCCTGAATGGTTTTTGGGGCGAACCACATAGAGAATACCTTGGTTATTACCTTGGAAACGCTCATTTCGAACTTCCACCAAAGATCCTTCCATCATTCATGTTTTACACAAAAAGAAGCACATGGTTCAAAGACTCTAACAACTGCAACTTCATAGACGGGGATCCTGTACTCACAAGCAAGGCATCTGCCCTAGATGGCCTCGAAGCACAAGGTTTGGGACTCCTGTTCGGCCAAGAAATCACCCCTCCAGCTGAATAGGAGGCTTTCATGGCAATGACCAAGGAAGCATTCGATCCCACCACTCTCATCACATCGGTCGAAGGCTTGGTTCATGGTTGGCACAAAACCGTGAAGATAACTACTCCACGAGGCAACGTCATTAAGTGCACCATGGGCGAAGGACCAATGTTCGAGGATTCTGAATCTGAGACTGAGTCTGAGTCTAGTGTCGGATAAGCTAGGATAGCTAGTCCTAGGGAGTGTCTTCCCAAGTCTATCAAGGAGCCTAGTATCCCCCTCTCCCATGTCAATCAAGTCTCTTCGGAGACAAACTTATATGTACTCTCTTCAGAATTTAATAACATACTCCTTTCTACTTACTCCTCTTTTCCTTACATTAATTCACAACTCGAAAATAAACAAAACAACAATGACTTAATAAAGGCAATGGAAGAGCAAAAAAAGAAAAGTTCCGTCATCGAGCAAATAGAAAAGGTAGAAATCTCCGACAATGACACGCCGCGTGAGATACAGATTGATCTAACAATGGGTCCGTAAGAAAGGGATGAACTAGTTGCAACACTGAAAGAATTCCCGGATGTTCTTGCTTGGCCCTCTTTTCCTTCTTATGATTGCTTTAATTCACAACTCGAAAACAAACAAAACAATAGTGAGTTAATATAGGCAATGGAAGAGCACGAAAAGAAAACTTCCATCATCGAGAAAACAGAAAAGGTAGACATCTCCAACAATGACACGCCGCGGGAGATACAGATTGGTCTGACACTGAGACTGCAAGAAAGGAATGAACTGGTTTCAACACTGAAAGAATTCTGGGATGTTTTTGCTTGGTCCTATCAAGACATGCTAGGAATTGATCCAGACATCGCACGGCATAGAATTCCACTTAGAAAAGGGGCTAAACCAGTGTAAAAAAAAGCCTCGTCGCATGAAACCGGATGTTGCCCTTAACATTCGGCAAGAAGTCATCAAACAACACAATACAGGCTCCATTAAGGTTGTCAATCACCCTTAGTGGATAGCAAATGTGGTTCTAGTACCTAAGAAAGATGGACGGGGTCAAATGTGTGTAGACTTTCGTGACTTAAACTAAGCAAGTCCCAAGGATGATTTCCCTCTACCACACATAAACGTTCTCGTAGACAACACTGCAAATCATGCCTTGCTCTCATTCAAGGATGGGTATGCAGGGTATAATAAAGTCAAAATGGCCGAAGAAGACATGGAAAAGAGAACCTTCACCACTCCGTGGGGGCTATATTGCTACACTGTGATGCCTTTTGGTCTCAAAAATGCAGGCGCCACATATCAACGAGCTGCCACTGCGCTGCTTCATGACATGATAAATAAAGAAGTAGAGGTCTATGTCGACGATATGATTGTCAAGTCAAAAGACCACGAAGGACATACCCTTGCACTAAGGAAGTTCTTCCAAAGACTTCGACAATTCAACATGCGTCTCAACCCGCAAAAGTGAGCATTCGGAGTCACTTCAGGCAAGCTCCTAGGTTTCATCATCAGCTCTCGAGGCATCAAGATCAATCCAATAAAGATCAAACCAATCATGTCACTTAGGCCACCACAAAATGAAAAGGAGATCCGAGGATTCTTAGGTCGACTCCAGTACATTAGCAGGTTCATATCCAAGCTCACGATCGATGGTCAGTGAATCCATCTTCAATTCAAGAAACTGAAGAAAGGTGCATCCAAGAAATGGGATGATAGTTGCCAACAAGCTTTCGACAAGATAAAGGAATACCTCACCAATCCTCCTATGTTAGCTCCTGCTCGTCTTGGGCATCCGTTACGGCTCTATCTTATAGCAACAAGCACCGCCGCTCGAGTAATGCTCACTCAAGAAATCGACGGCAAGGAAAATGCTATCTACTACCTCGGCAAGAAGATCCTTCCATACGAGGAACGATACTCTGCCCTAGAGAAACTATGCTTAACTTTAGAGTGGGCATCGCGAAAGCTTCAACATTACTTGCTCACACATACCGTACACATCGTGTGCAAAGGGGATCCTCTGAAATACCTCTTTGAAAAGCCAGCAATCAACGGACGCATGTCTAGATGGTTGGTTATGCTCACTGAATTTGACCTTATGTTCGTGCCTCAAAAAGCCATCAAAGGTAGTATCGTCTACGAGTTCTTAGTGGACTCTCCAGACGAAGTCCTCCTGAGGTCTTTGACTTTCCAGATGAGGAACTTATGATGACCGAGGAAGACAGTTGGTCGTTATACTTCGATAGTTCATCTAATAAAAAAGGATGTGGAGTTGGAGTGCTTCTAATCTCACCACAAGAGGAGCACACACCAATTTCCGTCAAACTTGACTTCGACATTACTAAAAATGCCGCAGAGTACGAAGCATGTATTCTGGGATTGCAGGCCGCCGTTGCACTTAACTGAAACGAATGTCACACACCTAACAAAGATAATAATTACCTAACTAATCCACCTAACTATGTAGTAGGGTAAGTCGGGGTTGATCCCATAGAGAAGGTTCAATCTATTATTAGTCGCTAAGAGTTACAATTAGTAGAGTAAAACATACTACTGAAAAACGAGTTGGAAACTAATACTGACTAAAGATATCTAAAGAACTAAAATATCTAGGATTAAGTATCCCCGCTAATATAAACATATGTAGTCAATAATCTTACCCCAAATCAATAAGAAAAATATTCAATAGGATAGATGCGCCCTATATTAGTACCAAAGATTTCTTTCGACCAATCAATGGCTTCCCTAACTATGTAACCATACCTATTTTCATGGATTCATACATATTAGAGACATTAAGAAAAAATCCTAGCAAGTCCGATCAACTACTTTCGTGATGATTTTTCCTACTTTTGTCTAGGGAACTAAAATCAATTAACATTAAAAGACTATTTAAATAACAAACAAAAACAAAACCTGAATGAAAGGACTAATAATGGAAAAGAACTTGCTGCAAAAACTACACGCATCATGCGGCCTTCGAGCCCCGTAGACACTCTTACTTCTAAAACTAATAAACTACACTTATATATAAAATGGGTTTGCACTAATAATGGGCCTATTTCCTATCTTAATTAATACATGATAGCGCACTGTGCTTGTCCATTGGTCAATGGATTCCCAGCTGGCCAAGCATAAACGCAGCTGCAGGGGTCGCAAGAACGTTCGGACGCTGGGTTTTGCTCCTGAACCAATGGGTTCACTTCAAAGGGTTGTATCTTGAGTTTCAGACTTCTAAACGCGGCGTGAGACCTATCGTTGCAAAGCCCTTTGAATCTAGTTTCCATGGAAACTTGAATCACATAAATCGAATAAGTATATCTCAATATATGGCTTTTCTTCAATTTTAACTCGAATTCACCCCAATAAGCTGTCCCACAGCCTCACAAATGCTAAATGAACTTCATATGGTGTTGCTTATCCAATAATCCTAACAAATCAAGTCAAATCCTACCAAAATAACACATACACACACCCGAGACGAGTAATATCGAAATATATAACAAATAAACCTCAATACAATTAACTATAGAGAAAAATATGACAAATATCAATTAAATATATCATATAAAATGTGTATTTAATCGACTTATCATTAACGTTAAGAGATTGTGGGTGTATGGTGATTCCTCACTCATCATAAAACAAATTTCATGTCGATGAAAGGTACGAAGTGAAAGCCTTGCTCCGTATCAGTCCTATCTTTAGAACATTGCATCCCATGTAGACGAAGTCGAATACACCTACGTTCGACGCGAAGACAATCAGTTCGCAGATGCACTAGCAAAGCTCGCATCCATGGTGCGAATTTCGAGTTCAGTGACCCAAATGCCCTTAGTCATTGAACGAAGACAAGAACCAGCATACGTTTGCGCTTTAGACGAAACAAATGAGGTGCCCAACCTTAATCCGGAAGAGCCATGGTACAAAGACATCAAAGACTACCTAGAAACTGACGAGTACCCTTCTAGTGCAACAAAAAAGCAACCAAGAGCTTTGAGGCGTCTAGYATTCGAATACCTACTTCAAGGTGGAGAACTCTACAAGCGCCACTACAATGGTCTCCACCTACTTYGCAWCACTCAACAAGTAAGCAAAACAATCATGGAGCACGTCCATGATGGAATCTGTGGCACTCACATGAATAGCAGGCTCCTGGCCTCCAAAATCATCAAGTTGGGGTACTACTGAATATCAGGTCCCCATGCGACACTTGCCAAAAACACTCTAATGCACAACATGTTCCTCCATCTCTCCTATCCTCGTTTGTCACTCCATGGCCTTTCTCTACTTGGTGAATAGACATCATAGGGAAGGTTACGCCGCCCGGGCAAGGAGGTCATGAATTTATACTTGTGGCCATAGATTACTTCACAAAGTCGATCGAAGCAACTTCATACGCTAAACTCCAGGCTAATCACGTGGCAAAATTCATAAAAGACAACATCATCTGTCGCTATGGGTTTCCTCAAGAAATCATTATTGACAACGGCACCCACTTTCAAGCAGAATGTGCAGATCTAATCGCCAAATATAAGATTCAACAGCACAAGTCATCACCATACAGGCCACAAGCCAATGGGCCAGTTGAAGCAGCTAACAAGAATCTCAAAACAACTATCTCTAAGATGACGGAGAATTATCGATATTGGCCGCAAAAGCTACACTTCGCTYTATGGGTTATAAGACCTCTATTCGCACTTGAACGGGAGCCACTCCGTTCTCACTGGTCTATGGWGCCGAAGCTGTTCAACAAGTAGAACTAGAAATCCCGTCTCTACGCATTATTTTAGAAAGAAAACTCCTAGAAGCACAACGGATAAGGGTAAGATTCGACATCTTAGCTTCGCTCGACGAAAAACGGCTAGCAGTCTTGCATCATGTGCAAGCACACCAAAAGAGGGTCGAACGGTACTTCAA
>SNQN01012362.1:3234-14982 GCA_008642245.1 Bassia scoparia
TTTTTTGGCATTTTCTCTCCTAACTTATCAAATTTCTATCTATTACTAGATGAAAAACCTTAGACACGTACTATTAGACACCTTTATGCATGCTAGATTCAGATTGAGTCGGTTAGAATGATACAAGACCATCTTACGCAATAACTTCACATTTTAGGCCATTTTTGGGTGTTTTTTGGCATTTTCGCTCCTAACTTGTCACATTTCTATCCATTACTAGATTTCAAACCTTAGACACGTCCTATTAGATACCATTATGCTTGCTAGGTGTTGATTGAGTCGGTTAGAACGACACAAGATCATTTTATGCAATAACTTGAGTTTTTAGGCTAATTTGGGCGTTTTTTGCAATTTTCGCTCCTAACTTGTCACATTTCTGTCCATTACTAGATTTAAAACCTTAGACACTTCCTATTAGATACCATTATGGTTTCTAGATATTGTTTAAGTCGGTTAGAACGAGACAAGACTATTTAACGCAATAACTTGACATTTTATGTCATTTTTGGGGTTTTTTGGCATTTTCGCTCCTAACTTGTCACATTTCTATCCATTACAAGATTTCAAACCTTAGACACGTCCTATTAGACATCATTCTGCTTACTAGATGTTGATTGCGTCGGTTAGAACGACACAAGACCATTTTACACAATATCTTTACATTTTAGGCCATTTTTGGGTGATTTTTTGCATTTTCTCTCGTAATTTGTCACATTTCTATCCATTACTAGATTTGAAAACTACACACTACCTATTATACACCATTATGCTTACTAGGGGTTGATTGATTCGGTTAGAACAATAGAAGAACATTTAACGAACGCAAGAACTTGACTTTTTAGGCCATATTGGGCGTTTTTTGGCATTTTCGCTCCTAACTTGTCACATTTCTATCCATTACTAGATTTCAAACCATAGACACGTCCTATGAGACACCATTATATATGCTTGCTAGATGTTGATTGAGTCGGTTAGAATGACACAAGACCATTTTACGCAATAACTTGACTTTTTAGGCCATTTTTTGCGTTTTTTTGGCATTTTCGCTCCTAACTTGTCACATTTCTATTCATTACTAGATTTCAAACCTTAGACACATCCTATTAGACACCATTATGCTTGCTAGATGTTGATTGAGTTTGTTAGAACGACACAAGACCATTTGACGCAATAACTTGACATTTTAGGTCATTTTTGAGTGTTTTTGCCATTTTCGCTCTTAACTTGTCACATTTCTATCCATTATTAGATTTCAAACCTTACACACGTCCTATTAGACACTATTATGCTTGCTAGGGGTTGATTGAGTCGGTTAGAACGATAGAAGACCATTTTACGCAATAACTTGACTTTTTAGGCCTTTTTTGGGCGTTTAGACACCCTTTAATACGGATCTAAACAACACATGTCGCAACAACAAATTAGTCCTATATGCATCTATTTCTGTTAAGCAACCCACATATTAATTTGCATGCTTAGGGTTAAAATGGAAATTTGTTTATTGTTGTCTTTTTGACAATGGACTCGTAATGACCGTGTAGAGGCCGCTAGACGCAAGGGGGTGCTATGCACTATTTCACCCTTACCCTTATCCCCTAATCCAAACCTTTGGTGCACTACCAGACATGGAGTCCTTCTCATTGCTTTATGCAATTATAGGTAAGGCTTAAAACGGGTTCGACAGCTTCCCAAAAGCAGTGTACTAGCACTTCCTCTACTCGTTTCGAGTATAAAAACACAACTCAAGGCATACTCACTCTTTGCAAAAGAAAGAATTCAATTCTTGCAAAATCCGTGTCATCAACTAATTTTACCCCTCGGAGCAGAGGGACCAGACCCAGTCCGGCCCGGTAACGCCTCGGCGCCCGTACAATTTTTTGGTGACTTCACTAGAGAATTCACTAAAGCTATTATCTTTAGTGATGTGTGGACGATACTCGAAATATGATGCAATTTTAGCGTCCTTAAGATGACATTTTGTTTTACGTATCCTCCATTACACGGAACTTAGGTCGTTGGCGTTGAGTTTCCGTTTTGTAGGCATCACGTCTCATATAAGTGTGTTCTACACTTGAGACAAGACCGGGGGGGCTCGCTTAAGATTGGCGCTGGTGCACTACCTTTGTAACCAACTATTAAGCTTGATGCCCATCCCCACCATGATGCGCAGCTGCGTGCACTAAAAAGTCGTAATGGTCTAGACCTCCTTTGATCATCACAGCGGGCTAGATGTGTTAAGGACCGTTCTAATCCTAGTCATGGGACCCTCTTGGACACCCGGACTGACCTATTCGCAAACGTAGCAACTGACTCTAGGTGGCTGCACTTTTGTTTTTCATTTTGCATATAGGGATCATGCTAGTGTGACAATGTGCTATGTGTTAGTAGCTAACTAAGGACCTTAGCTTTCATATTAAAGAACAACAAGTCATGTACGAGTCGTGTAACCGTCTCATATAGCCAGTGGTCATTCCTTAGGCGTTATACTGTCAAAATGGTTGTAACTAGAATCATTTAGGCTTATATCATTTTAGCAGCGCACAATAATAAACGAGTGCCAAAACTCGCGATTCGCCAAAAAAAAAAGATAAAAAAATTATTATAAAAATACAAAAAAAGAGGGGTCCGAATAAAAAAAATGAGAAAAAAAATTTGAAATTAAATAAAGGCGAAAATCGAATTTTATTATTTCTCGACCATGAACGTAATCCTAAGTGATTTATCACGTGATTTTATTCCAGAGATCAGTACATTGGTTATGGATAAAGTTGATTTGAATACTCTAAGTAAAAATTTGAATTGTTTAACAGTACAAAAATGGCAACTACAGAGATTTAAACAAAATGAGATTGATTGGAATGACGATGAATTAATCGAGGATGTCATACTACAATATGTATTATAGATTCTTACGTAACTTCTACATAAGTCTATGTTTAATCTACTACGAGCAAGTACTAATTGATGATTAAATGTTGTAAGTATTGAACAAGCATCTGGGTTGCCAGAGGAAGTAAGTGCAAGACAATATACTATTATATTGTAATGAATAACAATATTCAGTATTATTAATTTCACAGTAGATATGCGCGAAAACTAGGCATTAGGAATATTTGATACGATTGAAAGGTCGTATATCGAACTCTACGTACCTAAATTTAGTTATATTGATTATCCCTAGAGATCGCTGACCTGCAATGAAGATAGTTAATAAGCAATGAAGAATATAATAGCATATAATATATAAACGATGAGTAAATATCTTGGACAATTAGTCATTGATGACTGAAATGAGTATTGCAAATAGTAAGAGTTAAATTAGTGGGCTTATCCAAGAAAGATTAAAAAAATTAAATTAATACTAATATATGAGGAGTATCAGGAACTAGTATAGAAATATGATATCTTGACAACTGGTTATCTACATTCTAGAGAACTGAAAAAGCAGACTAAAAAGAAGATAGGTCTTATCCAAAAAAATTATAAAAAATAAATTGTATAACGACTAATCTATCTGCTAATACTACAATTAGAGATGCTACGCACGATTGACTTTATTTGTTAGTTGCAACTGTCTTCACTTCGGTTGGTTCTGTCATTAATAATTTTCACGCGTAAATAGCCTCGTACATCGTAATGATAAAATAAATATTAACAATTTCAGAAAGACAAAGGCTTCAAATCCGAAACATTACTCTATAGCTTCCATTCGTGCTGAAACTTCAGATTTTATATATAGGTCTACAGTTGTAATAGTATACACTCAATTATGGATAACATGCAGTCATTCCTTCTTCGTTAGCTCGTACCTATCTAATCTCGGCATCTCACTTACTTATTTAATATAAATGCGTATCATGACAAAGGCTATATTTATACTAAATTCCAGTTATGTATGGAGTTTTAATTTAAAAAACGATAATGGATATCTCCATGGCACTCCACTCTATTTTGTAAGATTAAATTATTGCCATTATAACTTAATTAGATACAAAATACGGAGTTACAACTTATCTTATAGGATTTGTGAACTTATCTAATACACCTACTAAAAAGAAAACTAAGTGTTATGAGTCATTAATGCTTAGTCTGGCTTGGCAGGACACTCTTATGTAAAAATTATATGAGAGATCTGCTAAGCAGCAATGATCACAATTTATGAACTATCTCAATGTAAAAGTTAATATTGAATTAATTTTTCATTAACTACCCGTATTTGAAGTCTACATAATAAATTACAATAGTATTTAATTATTCAATAACAAGAACTAACATGTGGAGAAATGTTATTTCCTAATTATATCATAATGACTTACTGTTAATAAAAATATTTATACTTAATTATAAACATACTCACTATCTTGTCATGCTTAAGCTATATAAATTCTTATATATAATTATATCAACCACGCTAATCTTAAGGAAGATTCATTAAAATAAGAGAAAACTATTAGCAGATCAACTTACGGCAGTGCACCTTTGTACCTATCTGTTGAAATCAACTACCTTCCTCACTTTTCTATCTAGTCAGTTTTGCGAACATTTCGAACTACCACACCCTTTTTCACGGCTTGTTCGATTTCGGGTGCGGGACATATTTGGGTATTCCTCCAATGCAATGGATTATTCTACAATTTCTACATCATTTTGAATCTGTATTACATCGTTTTTTTTTGATTAGTGTTTTCTTACTTTATTTCTTGTATTTTTCAGTATGATATATAAGAACCTCAAAGGTTACTCGTGGGTTTTCGCCTGTACAATCATATGTTTTTGTATTATAATTCCGTTCACATGAAGAATAACTCGCTATGCACCCTATGAAACTTGGATAATTAACTCTTTTATAAACCTTCATAATATATTCATCTATGTGTGGGTGCAATCCTTATGTATCCCAATCGTCTGTTTAAACCAATATTTCTTCCTATTACTCTCTACGCTCAACCAATCTCTATTGCATCATTCTCTCTCTGTTCTTTTCTTCCCTTTACGTCTAAATTATTCGTTAGTCTCTTAATCCTCTTACATAATGTTCTGTGATTCTGTAATATTTTATATTTATTCGTTATGAGCTAAATCAAATTTTGTCCTTTTATTTAATTCTTTATAATAATTCAATCTTCTCTTATTATTTCAAAGCTAAGTACCAATGCAACAAGATCAAACACTTAACACCCGCAAAAACAAATCCTCAAAGATCATATTCTAAGACAATTACAACGGCGAGAAGACATCGTATGGTTGGGTGAGTGGTTGTGCACAAATAACGCATAGCCCATAGCTATGCAGCTAGTCGGCGCCCTAGCAATTAGTTGATCTTAGAAACGAGCACACTAATATGACGTTGAGATCTCCTATTAGCTTGGTGGATGAGTTGGAATGCTAGGCCCAAATATATCTCTAAGATTTTATTTTATTGCCGAGTGGTGCATGACTTTTCCTACAACTTATCGATTATACATTTTTGGTTACCCAAGAAAATGCGGAACAATGCAGTTATGTTACTGAACTACGAGTAGTGCAAAAATCTGGCCAAAAGTTCGCCCAACTAAATGTCTTACTATGTATCCTTAGTACTTTCCATTTTTTATTGTTTGTTCAGTCCGTCAGTGTTATACTTTTATTATTTTCACAACCATTCATCCTGCGGACGTTGACCACCATAGTGTAACTCTATGCTTTAATTGTTTTATTGGAGTTGGTTTACGATCCCTAATTCTTATCTGTGATTAATCTTCCGTAGCTCTCTTATCTACTTATGAGCAACACAGTAAAAATTGTCTAAAGTATGTTATAAGTTAAACATGACTCTTGATAAAAATATATTCGAGCCACTCAAACTTTGTTGATAGGGCAGGTTGTTCCCGTCTCACACGGGGCTGAAGGAAGTTGTTATGAATTTACTTACCACTCCATATCCGCCTAAATCCCACCGAAGTCGGGCCCTATATGTTGAGTTGAGTAAAAAGAGACGGCAGACGAGAGTAAGTTATGTGAAAAGGATTGATGGAGCGTATGTGACGATATAAGTAAATAAATATAATTGCTATATACCACAACTTATGTAAATCTGATTGGTAATGTTCGAGAGAGAATTAATATTTATTGAAAATGATAAGATTAACTCTTACCTGGGATTTCGCAAGGTAAGGAGATAAGAAACTTCTATCTAACTAAACCTAGGTTGTATCTAGAAGAATTATAGCAGATCATATTAGAGATGAGTTTTTTGGATAAAATTCATATTAGTGTTTATTAACCACAACTTCACATTTCTAATTTATGCTTATGACACGACTATTTGGTCCACCGCCCATTAGAACGTGCTTTGGTGCATTCGTATTCTTGAGTTATATTGGTTAAAAAATTAGGAAATTTAATATTTTTTTTTATGTATTACATATTTCTATTTAGTTTAATCTTATTTATTTGTCTTTTCTATAATATTTTTTTTAATTTTAATTCTTTGCCTTCCTCCAATTCTTTTATTGGTAACATTTGCCAAAAATGGAAGTGTTCAATATAGTGGCAACAAGTTTTTTAATTTCGCTTTCTGTGTAAGTTTGTTCCTTCTAAAAATTACAAATTGTTCAATTCCCTTCACTATAAAAAAAATATTATTAACATGATCTTACCACTTAATTTTTTGTACTTGGAATTATATATTCATGACGTAAATTTACTAGAATGTAATTGTAGTGTACCTTAACCGATGCTCAGACTGCTCTGGTCCGTGGTCCCTGGCTGTCTGAATGGCGTGTCGGCGACCTAACAAAGATTAATATTTTATGCTTAACTTATATTGGGCGATCTAAACTATGGTTGAGTTCAAAGTAGGTTGGTCAGGTGGGACATGGGTGGCCGCAGATTGGTGACGAGGTAGGGAGGTAATATGGGTATATTTGGTGTTGTGGGAGTGGTTGTTGGGTGGTTGTGAGTGGGGCTAAATATGTAGGACTATAGTTGGACGGTAGAAGGTAAAGTTCTAGGAGATAAGATTGAATACTACAAACTAATGTAAGTATGATAACTAAAAAGGGATCTGAAAAGGTGCGGTAGAGGAGTTGCAGTGAGTCAGACCACTAACATGGATGGTCTGAGTGTAACAGTATATCGTCGACAGATGGTGCCAAGAATGTTAATCAGCGGTGCAGCAAGGAGCTGGGTGTCGAGTGGTAAGGAAGAGGTAGCTCTATTATATATTGAGGTGGTAGCTCGGAATATGGAACCTTGTCCCGAGGTATCTATGTGGCTGTCTGACTGTTTGGTGTGGTATCTGACAGAGAGTCTATCTCCCTGGGTTTTGGGAATAGCTCATTACAATTGGTCATTAGGACATTGAACACAATAGCTCGGGGGTGTGGGTGGTTGTGAGGTCGGAACCGTCCTAACAATTCTGCGTCTTGCTGAAGGTTGGATCCCGCTACTTCCCGTAGAAGAATATTTCAATGTAACTTATTTTAATTTTATATTTCTATAAATTTTGTTGCTAAAAACCTATATTCTTCTTAGTGTGCGTGAACTGTGAGAGGAGGACAGTGTCATGGCAATTCTATACTAAATACGTAATTTATAATCCACAATCTAATGTTATTGGGGATATGGTTATCTGCGCATAGATGATGGGAAACAAGCGCCAAAACAGCTCGAAGTCTTTTATGCACTATCTGAGGATTCCCAATTGTTTGATCTATCGATCCTGGTAAACTATTGGTGATGGAGTCGGTACTCTTTGGAATTTGATAAACCATATATTATAAGTCACAATGACGATGCCTGAAGCTTTTTAATGCGACTTAAAAAGTAACTTACAGAGCTTTAAAAACTTGGACTTTTAGTGCACTTAAAAGCGACGCTCGAGTCCTTTTAAAAAGACTCTGTGTATTTTGCTTCTTAGTGCGAAATTAATAAGCATTTGCTAGGGTTTTATATTCAGATAGTTCACTGTGAGCTTTTGTGTGGGGGTTTAAAAAACTGGATTTTCATCAGATTTTTCAGATCATTAGCTCTGAAGCTTGTTTCCAAGTCATATATTTTATTTTTGAACATAAATATATAAACATAATTAGCTACATAATGTCTTTTTAATCTTACAAATCTAATAATAACAACTCTGCAGAAAAGAACAGGTTATATAACTCAAAATGAACAATTGAATAAACTTCAATTTCTATTCATCATGCCACTTTATAAAATTGTATAATGATTCTCTCAAATATCACCTGAACATACACTTCATGTAGGGTTAATCGTCTTAAACTAATCAGAGTTCTTATAATCTTTAATTATTTTATTTTACTATTATTCTGTCACTTTGAGAAGCATTTATCAATAATGGTACGGTTATACCTATTAGGTTTTTTACTGGGTATGTTAGCGTTGCAAGAGTACGGGTGGCAAGTGGCCAACGAAGGCCTGTGTTTGGGGTAGAAGAGGATACTTTAGGCGCCTGACAAATTCTCACGATAGCTACGGTAAGAAACAACAATATGAACTGAGCGGATGATGGGGACAAGTGACAGGAGCATGTCGATGGAGGTATTAGTATAGTAATTTAGACTCAATTTCTTAAGGAGGTATCCTGTTATTTAGAGATGAGAAAGTGGCTAAATGTGTTTGTTGGAACGTGATATTATCTTAGTTCTTACTGGTTTTGTGACTGTGTAATTGTACTGGCTTAAAGCTTTACTAATAAAACTATAACATACGTGTGTAATTAAAGATGAATATACGCATATACCACTATGTACACCGTTGGTTCTGCTATAAGATTTATCTTAATTATGGTTAGGATGTCATTATGCATGTAATCCTTTTCAGAAAACTATTAATTATGATGAACTTAATAAGCCAACTAGAGATGGATTTAACCGTGGGATTCTTCATTCTGATTTCATTATGGGGACTCTATAACTTTTTGCATGTATCAAGTTCAAATAGCCACTAGGTAACTTATCACTGGTCCCTAGGTAATTAATGTTAGTTGCGGCTGGTGGTTATTTTGTAAATAAATACTAAGCCTATACTAACTATGTTCCAAACTTCACAGTCCTGCAGTATTAAATTGTTCTGAGAGAAGATCGTTAAACTAAGGTTTTCATCTATTAGTTAATTTTTTAATACTATGTTGTCGTTGAGAGGTCAGAGAAGGTCTCCTACTGTAAGTATAAAAAGGGTCTTTCAGGTCTCTTATGGTAAAATACAGCAGATATCCTTTTACCAATGTTCGTCTCATTTATAAAAACCAGGCTTTGGTTTTTATATTCGTCCGAGGCTTGGTTTGTGGTTCAGTAGCTTAGCATCAAATCTTTAATACCCTATAATATATCTGTTCTGTTAGAACGGGAGATCAGTGATTCGTAACACGAATGGTTTTGAGATAAAATAATAGTGTTTGACTTATAAAAAAGACATTATTTTCACAGAACTATACATCACCTAAATTAACTTCTCTGAACCTATAGAAAACAAGCATCCTATCGGTGCAATGGTTTCCGGTTTGGCTGGCGCGATATTTGATCACGGGTTATACAGCCACACAACGAATATGAATCCCGTTAAAATAAAGAAACGGATTAGTTATATTAACTTGAAATATAATAAAGAGGTTGGTTTTCGTAAAAGAATACTCAATGAGAGTGTGGGGTCGAATTAGTTATAATCGATCTAGTGATCCATTAGTTTTTTTCATTGATTATGCTTTGTCATATGTATTAATGGGAACTCAAGGTTGGGAACTGGATTTATATCATCTAGCGGAATCGTTTAGGAATTAAGAGGCTAGTTAAAAGATACTACGACGTGTTATAGATTTTAGAGGTTAATCTACTCCCAAATTCTGGGCTATATTATATTCGTCCTTATGACAGGTACATCTAAGGTGTTCTTTTGTACTTTATCAACTCTGAAAAAAAAGGAACTTGCTCACTGAATCTTTATTACTGTCCACTACTCCGGGATGAGCCAGTGAAGTTGCCCGGCATCCATTCTTCTGAATGCACTCCGTTTATTGACGGGCACACTACGTCCCTAATGTCCAACTGTGTGTTTGTAAATCATATCGAACTACTACTGCTAGCTTCCTCCAACTCTGGAATCTGTTGATAGCAACCTAATATATAACGATATTATATTGCAGTCCGTCTTAGCGAATATTGACGTTCTTAGATACACTAGCTAATTTACATGATGATATGTTGGTGGAAATGTGGCTTTTGCCTGGGCTATGGGTTTGTTTTGGATCCTTGCTCCGTCACCGGATTATGACTTACTGTTTATGGGACTAAATTGCTGTCATCCTGTATTTATTTTCTCATCTAAGATAAGGTCTTCTCTTTTTTATTACTTTAGATCGTGACCGACAGTTATAGATGTTTGAGAGTCCTAGACTTTTATAGGTTTAATTAGTTTTCAATCTTTGCTATACGCTCCTAACACTGTTCCGATAATTATTCTTGCCAATACACAATGGCAGGTATTTACGTTTATGGACAAGTATTATCTGTTTACGAGTTTGTTAGGCTTATATGATCTTTCGGTATCGAGAGTAAGGTGTAGACATAACCCGGTCCGGTAGTGTTTTTAGTGTAATGTTATATAATATCGCCAGTCTCTATAAGAGTTTCCTCAGCTCGCCAAATAATTCTTCAAGAAATCATAATTTTTTGGAAATTGCAATCTTATTGGAATAATATCCCCACATTTCCTTACAAAAAACCGGCAGCTATCAGGTTGTTGCTTTTTTCAAAACTAAGCTGACTTTTCCCTCGCATTGGTTCCTTGGTAGTGTGTTATGTGAATTTTCTGTTCCTTGGGTATCTGATGATGAACTCAGATTTATGGTATCACGATACATACTTAAAAACACTTAAGCATTGCGTAGGTTTTTCTCAGTCTTCCACTTATAGTCACAAAAACTTACATGAGCAGCTTATTACATCCGAAAATATTCCTTAATTTATACTTAACAGTTAAATTCCTTTCAATTTCCACTGCAATCTTCATAGAACCCAATCTTTGAATTCTTATCCTTCTAATTTTCTAATCTTGAGCTACAGCTCTTCTTCCTTTGAATATCTTTCAAAGGATTCACACTGTACAATGTCTTGTGTAGTAGACCCTATTTATCTTGCGCACATTTAATATCAATCTTAACAATTATTCTTAGCACATAGAGGACTATGGGTCACTGGTCTTGTTCGGTGACACTCGTGCAGAATAAACAGAATCAAGGCAAAGCTCGACTGCTCTTTTTGGCGCGGTGGGTT
Source organism: Bassia scoparia (assembly GCA_008642245.1). Lineage (NCBI taxonomy): Eukaryota > Viridiplantae > Streptophyta > Magnoliopsida > Caryophyllales > Amaranthaceae > Bassia > Bassia scoparia. The sequence goes on from SNQN01012362.1 coordinate 14,505, forward strand.
TTTTTTGACTTCCCTATCAGTGCTAGTTCTCTGCCTCCACTCTCCATTTCTCTTGTCCTCGATCCTATCCTATTCTGCATCAGTGAACATAGTTGGAAACCTTAATATTTCCCCAGCTGCTTTCTTGCACGCTAAATTTTTGGCCACCGGCCCTAATTCTTTACAGGCATGCATGTTGTAGATGAATTATGCAAAAGGATTCGGCTTTAGGACTACTTGGGAGTATAAACTGTGATCTTTAGTAAGAGACTACTTAGGGTGTTGTCTTAAAATTAGATAATATAGACCCCTAGTCATTAAGTGTTTGGTACCTCGTCATCACAAGTGAGGACTAGAATGATTTTTTCCCTTGTTATAACCAGTTAATGTTGAATACATGTGAGATCTTATGTGGTATTGTTTCAAGCCTGCAGCTTAAGGAATTGTTCAGAAATGTTTACGAATGCTCTCATCGTTTTTGTCAATTAACTTACCTTTG
>SNQN01012364.1:6055-16200 GCA_008642245.1 Bassia scoparia
AAAAAAATATTATAAATCGAATTGTAAGCCGTATATAAAAATCCTAAACCATACTGTATTTTCATAAACCGTAAATTAAGCCAAACCGTTAAAATGCGGTGTAGTCCGATTTGGTTACGTTCTAGACCAAACTCTGTACAACCCTACTTGTTSTTGGTGTGTTGTTCTTTCTTCTTGGCCGCCGGTCCTCTATTTATAATACTTCATGGGAGAGATCATGGGAAGTATTCTGACRGTTAACTCATAATTAGSAGTTAATTGACGCCCTTCCCTTAGATTTGAATTTCTCCTCTTCCTTATGGAACTATGTCCCATAGTGTGTTTGCTTATTGGATTGATATAATTTGGCCATTCCTAGAATCGTTCCATTTTCTCGTAGTGTGTTTGATCGCCAGACTAGGTCTTGATCAAAGATATCTTCATATTCGCACAAAATCAAGAGTTGGTCAACAAAAGTCAACCGATATATAATTTTAAGTAGGAACAAGAACGACCATACTCAAGTGTYTAARTTGATCCATTAAGTATGGAAATATAACATGAAAAAATAAGAGAGGTTGTACCGTATAAGGRATGTTACCATACTTATACGTGTTTTGGAGTTTCGAGTATCATGCATTCATGTGCAATTGGGTATGATCTAATTTARTAAATTGATGCTTAGAAAAGCGACAACCTTTGTAGATCTACGCTATCAAATGATCAAATCTGTAGTACTCGGAGTCGTTTCATTCTTTACTTCACTCATTGACCATTAATGTTTTTTTTTTTTTTTTTGAAAAAGGTAAACTAATTATATATATCACCAAAAAACTGTACAATACAAGCCCTGCATAAGCCAAACAAAACAAGCAAAAACAAGAAACAGCATATACAATCAAATGATTCCTAAGCCAATATTAATACTTTCATGTTTCTCCGGTTAATTTAACTTTTTTWGTTTTTTATAGAAACTCTTAGATCCATTACTCTTGGTTCGAGGACTAAAACCAATGACGAATAATTTCTTTATTTTTATCTCCATTAATATTAGAATCAAAAAATCAATATTGACTTATTAATGGTTGTTCCGTGAGTCACAAGTCTCGTACGTTTGTAACCCAAGAGATTTAATGGTACGGTGTTTAAGAGTTGATTGAATTAGATAAAATGTTGTGTAAGTTGGGTAATAAAGTTGAGTAAGTTAGATAAAAGAGTAATTGTGTAGATGAAATTTTTTGGAAAAAAGTAATTTTGAGTAAATAGATTGAGTAAAGTAATAAAAAGTTGACTTCAAAAAAGAGTAATTCATTTAAAGTTTGAGCAATAAGTAAGTAAAAAGTAAAAAGTTATTTTTAATTAGATTTGTTTGGAACAATATTTGAAACTCTCAAATAGAAACTGGAACCAACTAAAAAAATGGAAGGAGTATTATAATAAGGAGATGGAGGAAGATGGTGTCCCCCCTCTTAAATGTCATTTATACCTAAATGAATTTTAAAAATTATGAATTGAAGTGTCTGAACTACCCTGGCTGTTACTTATTAATAATTAAAATAGAAAATGCATTATTATATGATTAATTAAAGAAAATGACTATTAATAATATTATTCAAATTAGATTATAACTATATGGTATTGTTTTGAATTCCAAGTCTTTTATTTTCAAATATTACAAAAATATAAATTCTTTTGTAATAAGCTTAAAAAATTTATTTGATATATAACTAAAAACTATTTTTCATGAAATACAATTTTTACGGGTCTATGCACGCATACGTGCCCAAACCTAGTCATATAGTAATATAACAGTTCACAACTCACAGTGACCAACTATACCTATTTGATTTTATTTTGTTATATTATAGAGATCTATCTCTATTTATAAAGCGAAGGGGAGCATGGTGTTCCTCCTTTAAAATTACTATGTTACCTCTTACTTACAAAAAATAACCAAAAATATTCCTAAAACAATACAATTATTCATATTCAATGCAAACAAATTAATGAGACAATTAATTATATCGATCAAAACTATAAATCAATTAATCATAATTGAAAAATAACAATTACTATTCATATAAGCAATCACTACAATTAATCATGAAATTAAATCATTTAGAAATTTATTTTTCAATTGCACACTTTTAAAAATTAAATTTATTGGAAGATCAATTGCAAATGAATGCATTATACTACTATTATTAAACTTAAATCTAATTTTTACCTGCACGTATTGGAATATCAATTGGAATGCGTTACTACTGCATTAAATTAATTTAAATTTTGCCGACACGCATAGGGTGCAAAAAAGCTATTAATAAATAAATAACATGTTGATTAATTTATGTAAGTACTAAATAGTAAAAAAATAGTCAACCATTCAGTGGCCATTGAAATATTTTTCATATTATTATTCACTATTAAAATAATTTTAAAATGCTAAGCGCATTGCGTGCTAAAAAAAGCAGTCTATAGTAAATAAGTAATCCCACTTATCTTTTTTCCTCCTAAATCCTCCCTTTTTTCTTGAGTAATGATTGCATTAAAAATACAAACATATTATTAATTAATAGGAAGATACTAAATGTGCTTTGAAATATAATTTACATGCTGTTAATAAATAATAAATATTTTTATTAACTTAATAAGTGTATGAGTTTGAAAATAACATTTTGTGAGTATAAGAATACTGCATGCATATAATTTAAAACGAGCAAATCTAGTAAACTATAAACTAAGGAATTTGCCATTATTATTATGGAGGATTTTAAGTTGTGCTTTAGCTGCCTTTCTTTATGCAAATGGGATTATATCTAATGCTAAATGTATGATCGAATCACAGGTTTTGCTTGTTAGAAAGATGGTGATTGCTATGACTAAGCACAAGTGAATTAGTTGAAATTAATTATGGTTATTCAGCATACTCAATGAGTACCTTGTGATCTAAGTAACACATTATGTACTGAAAAAAGATGTGGCAAATTATTTATCAAATTATATTAAGATCTTAAAATTTAATTAATTGTTCTAAAATTAAGAAAAGTGTTATGCAAGTAACATTCACCATTTAAACAAAATTCTTTCTAGCGTTTTATCTCTTAAATACTTCTTGTCTATTATTTACAAATGTTTCCTCCATGAAAATATCAGTGATCTTAGTATTAACCCTTGTTGCATTTTGTTCTCCCACTGATAGTTTGCAGCACCCTTTAGACCCTTTAAGCCCTAAAGAGGTTAACAAAATTCAAACCATAATTCAAAAATCACATCTSAATACACTTGCAAATTTAACATACCACTWTGTGGATATTGATGAGCCAGAAAAAGATTATGTTCTTCACTGGCTATCATCATCACCGAAGAAGATAATGCCACCTTCTCGTCGAGCCAAGGTGGTGGTGATAGGTGGGGATGAAACACGTGAACTAATTGTAGACCTGTCCAAGGGGTTGATTGCRTCTGACCACGTGTACAAAGGTCATGGTTACCCCCCTCTTACATTTGAAGAGTTGTTACAAGCAAGCCTACTTACCAAAAAAGACCCTCAATTTCTAAACTCAGTCTCAAAAAGAAATCTTAACATTTCTGAAGTGTCATGCTTACCTCTTACTAAAGGTTGGTTTGGAGAAAAGATATCCAGAAGAGGAGTTAAAATCACTTGTTTTTATAGAAATGGGACTACTAATATTTATGCTAGGCCAATCAATGGGTTAACCATATTATTTGATCTTGAGTCAATGAAGGTCACACAATTTATGGACCGTTTTCGAGCTCCAATGCCAAAAGCAGAAGGTACTGAATTCCATTCAAGACCCGTTCAGCCCGGCCCAACTTTCCCCAACACAACAAATAGTAAGTTAAGCATCAATGGAAATGAGGTAACATGGGGTGGATGGAAATTTCATGTTGCATTTAACTCAAGAGCAGGAATTATAATATCAACTGCTTCAATATATGATGAAAAGGAGAAGAAGTACAGGAGGGTGTTGTATAGAGGCCATGTTTCAGAGACTTTTGTTCCGTACATGGATCCAACTGAAGACTGGTACTATAGGACGTTTATGGATGTGGGCGAATTCGGGTTTGGAAAAGCTGCAGATAGCTTACAACCCCTAGTTGATTGTCCGAAAAATGCAATGTTTATGGATGGGTATTTGATTGATGCTTTAGGCAGGCCTAATTTGCTTCCTAGAGCAATATGCATTTTTGAAAGATATTCCGGTGATATTGCTTGGAGGCATACTGAAATTGCAGTTCCCGGAAGGGTGGTAAGTACTTTTCTTCTCCTAATAATATTTGTTTGATAAATTAAAATTTAAGGTGATGATAATGAGACACATTTATCTTATACACATTAAAGCATAAAAGTAGTTTTAACTTGTGCACCGTTGAATCAAAAGAAATGATTAGCCTGACACAATAGTATAAGATATTCATCCACACATTCTGACAATCCCGTATGAAAAACTTGCACATGATATTGTCTTTCACAATTTGTCAATGATCATTGTTTGATCAGTTACGCGATTTGAATTGATTAATCGGAGTAAGACATTGATATATTCAGATAAGAAATGGAGAGCCAGAAGTTTCACTTGTGGTGAGAATGATAGCTACTGTTGGGAACTATGATTATATTCTTGATTGGGAATTCAGGCAAACTGGTTCAATCACTGTTGGAGTAAGTTTACTTTTACTACTGTTAGTCTGTTACTACTTTAAGACAATAACTACTTCTAGTACTTATATTTATGCATTCACTAGGTTGGACTAACAGGAGTACTGGAAATGAAGGCAACATCCTACACATCAGCTGACCAAATCACAGAAGATGTTTACGGCACCATGGTAGCACCCAACACTATCGCCGTCAACCACGACCACTTCATCACATACTACCTAGACCTCGACGTTGACGGTGGTGAMAATTCCTTCATGAAATCTTCTTTACAGACTTCTAGAGTAAGGGGGAAAGTGTCAACCCCTAGGAAAAGTTATTGGAGCGTAAACAAGAAAATCATAAAATCGGAAGCTGAGGCTAGAATTCGACCAGGGTCTGAGCCAGCTGAGCTCATGGTGGTTAACTCTAARAAGAAAACCAATGTAGGAAACCCGGTTGGTTACCGGTTGATAACGGGACAACCGGCATACTCGCTCCTGGCTGATGATGATTATCCAGAGATAAGAACAGCTTATGCAAAGTTACCAACTTTGGGTGATCCTTACTGTTTAAATCCGAGAGGTGGCTGGGTGTTTTATGCTGATCAAAAGCCATGAGATGATGGGCTGGCTGTATGGACTCGCGGGTAAATGCACCGTTACATTTATTGCTCAAAAACTTTAGCATTTGCATTTATTTATCTCTTCTAATTAATTCTAAAAATGTATACACTATACACTATTACCAACATTTTCTATACAACAGGACTTAAATAATTTAGAAATTGTTAAAAACTATCATTTATTAAAATTTGAATAATATACAGCGACTATTTTTTATTTAAAATAACGCATGTATTTTTAAAAACCCTTTCTAAAACACCTATCTTAATTGGTTTTCTCGAACATTTTTTGACTCTCCGTGGTGTCTCATTCTCTTCTATTCTTTGTTATACTCATATTCTTAATCCGGTAATTGAACTCTCGAAAAAAGATTTTCGTGCATTTTTTTCTGTCGATAATCAATTGAGAATTGTTTTATAAAAAATTTTGTGAAGTGTGGTAGTTATTTTAAAATAAAAATAGTGGGTGTTATTTCTAAAATTTTTTGGCCGCAAAGGGTTAATTTTGTAAATTATTTCCCTATTATGGTTTTTTCCAATTTTTCTGCTAAAACACGCACTCTGGTTGTTGCAGAGTAGAAAGATAGAGAAAAAGACATTGTTTGTGGTACAGCAATGGGATTCTATCAGTTCCTGCAAGAAGACTTTATTATGGATTGGAGCAGTTTCGGCTCCGCAACAACTTCTTCCAAATCCTACTATTAAATCGATGAATTTATGATCTACATTATATTTACGAGATAAATAATGTCATTGTTGCATATAGACATAGAATTCGATTTCAAGAACATTCTTGTTCTTGTTTCTTTCCCATTTACATTTCTCTAATCATTTAATTTAATGGCAAAGAAATTTTCATACTATGTATCTCATAACAAATAACATAAATTGTATTTTTGTACGATTCTAGTTTTCACTTTGAGCGTAATTTGTGATTACATAAGAAAATATAGTCTTTGGGCTCTTGTTTCGGCTCAGACTTGTAGTTTTTACTATAATTAATTTTATAATTATTACAACACATAATTAGATTGTTAATCTTAAAAGTTGTCCAATATATGTGTAAGTATATGTTTGATTTTTTTTTACAGAGGAAGTATAATTCTAGATTAAGAGTTCGCCACCAAAGAATATAAAATGCCTAACTAATCCTAATATGTGTAGGGTGTCGGTCGATCCAAGAGAAAGTTAATTAATTATTGGTCGCTACGAATAAATTATCGAGTAACATTTGAATAAGTTGGAAACAATATGGACTAAAAGGTAAGAATAAAACATCTAGAATTAAGTATCCCGTAATATAATAACATATGTAATCATTAATTAATCTTACCTCAAATCAATCAGAAAATTATTCAACAAGGATAGAGCGCTCTATATTGTATACCAAAGATTTATTTCTACTCAATCAATGGCTTCCCTAATTATTAGATCGTACATATTTCAATCGGGTATTTAGACATTAAGATAGCATCCTATTCTAGCAAGTCCGATCAACACTTTCGTGTGATTTTTCCTACTTTTCTGCTTTAAATCGATTAAGAGCCTGAACTTTCGTCGCGAACTAATCACATTCAATAAGTACTATTTCTAGTCAAATATTGATAATAATACCAACCCTAACAAAGCTGAACAATAAATTAATCAATTTGGAGATTTGGGATCAAGTCATAACATATAATTCATATTAGGGTTCAACCTAAATCCTAGATAATTACAAAAGAACAAAARAAAGAACTAAATTAAAACAATGAACAATAATAAGCATAGATAAATTAAAGAAAACTAAGATTATGATGCAAAATTACAAAGTGACGGAAGCTAGCCGAATTCGCCATTCAGGGCTCCCTCCTGTGCCCGTGTAAATCCCTTTTGGCTAACTTATAATTTTAATTTATATATCCCATTAAACAAGCACTTCAACTCTTTTTTTTATTAATTACTATGGGATGGGTTAATAATACAAGCCCAACATTACTTGCAATAAGTTGTATTTAATCTTATTTATATGCTAGGAAAAACCATGAGATGCAAGGAAAAYCAAGAGTTTTTGTAATATCAAAGAAGAGGCCGCAACCAGGGTGTGACATGTGATACTAGGCCGCAACCAGGGTGCGGAGTAGGCTGACATATATTTCAAAACACTTCAAAAATCAAGTGGCCGCAACCTACTTATAGCAAACTAGGTGATTTCCACAATCAAATTGCAGAGGAACTTCATGAGCAATTATTTCGAAGCTTTTCTCCAATATCAACACCTTCAATTGTCCATTCTTTGATCACCATCCAACAATCTCTATTTACATCTCCAATAATCCTAGCCAAATCCTACAAAAATAACACAAACATACCCGAGAMGAGTAATATCGAAATTTATAACAAATAATAGAATTCAAAAGAATTAAATTTKGAGAAAAGTRTAACAAATATCAATAAAATATGACATATCAAATGTGTATTTTATCAACTTATCAGAAGTATTTTTAAAGATCTCAACTGTTGTTTATTTGAATTTTTTTAATCTTATTTTGTGGGTTCTAAGTGTAAGCTAAGTGTTGTGATTGGAAAACATGGTCAACAACAATATAAACAGGACTATGTTCATGAATAAAAATATTTTAAAAAATTACGCCAAGTATAAGTCATTTTTAGCGTCGTAAATTATTTTAAGCCAATGATCAACAATTCGGCTTGMATTGATTCGGTCCAAAATAAACTTATTGTGGACCTAAAAAAACACGTGACTTTCAATGGCCCACCGGCCCAATAACGATAATAACATAATAACATAAATAACATAATAACAAACGCTTAAGTCATTCATTATTTTTTGTCTCTCAAATAAATAAAAAWTTYTCTCTCTAAATTCACTACTACAAAAAAGCCCAAAGAGACCGGTTAAAAAWGGGCAAMGAGACCGCATTACAACCGATCTCTAGCTCATAAGRCTCTTAGGTGAAGAGACCGGTTAATATTTGCGGTCTCTTAAAGCAACCAAAGAGACCGGTTTTGCTTAAACTACAACATAAGAGACCGTTTCTGACGCAAAACCGGTCTGTTAGGTGTATCAAAGAGACCHGTTTTAAATAACCGGTCTCTTATGTTTTATATATAATTAAAAAAAARCAGCCTGCTACGTTGCAGGCRTACTGTCCAATTTATTGGTTGTATGCAACTTTTATATCTATACATTGGAATTGAAATTCACAAGCTCAAATATTATTATTTTATTGAAAAAATAAAATTTTCAATACACTTTTTTAACATACAAATGAAAAATATATATATATATATTTTAAAACCATGCCAACATCTTCAACATCAATAATTCAATAAAATAAAAATTAAAGTCTTCATTCTCTTCTTTTGTGCTCTCCAACATCTTCAAAGATTCATGCCAAAATCAATTAAGTGCCTAATATCAGCATATTAAACATTATATCAGTAATTAAATAATAGTTCAAGTAAAATAAAATAAAATGAAAAAGCTGAATGAATAACAGAAGCAGAGAGATATGAAGAATAAATTTAACAAAAAAAACCCCATAAGAAATGTGATTTGTGTCTGTTTGTTTTTTTTTAATTTAGATGTACGCCCTTTTTTTTATAACATTTAGCAATAATATTTAATATAATATTGATCTATTATGGTTATTTTTTGGAAAGTTAACTAATATTAATAAAATTTAGAAATTGGAAGGAGAAGTCGGAGTTCTTAACCGGATAGATGAGTTAACTTGGGTTAAAATTTAACGGGACACGGTCGCGGGGCGGGGGGTCGGGCTCCCCCTTCGATTAAAAAAAAAAACGCGTGGTGGTTGTGTTTGGTTGTGGAACATCCAGGATAAAAAGGTCCTTAAAGGTGAAAAGTCCAATAGTCCTGGTGTTGGTCCTACGATATGATTCTCTTTACTCACATTCTGTTAAATCACTTATAATATACTAGGTGCTTCTGTGGGTTGATGTGTGGTTAGTTCGCGTAGATTTTTCTTGATATAATATTTTCCATGTTTCATTAGGAAAATTTTTTTGTTATTTTTGGAGTATATGGATCTTTGGATGGTGTTGCGATTCTACATTGTTGATTAAATTTATATTGTTCGAAGTTCTATTGATTTTTAGCCTTTCAATATGTTTGTTTTTTTTTGCTTCGTTTTACATCTTGGTTGCCGTTAAATTGTTCTGAGTAACGTGTTAGTCACCGTTTCAGATGTTTTCACGGTCGATTTTGATTCGAGTTTCTAGGGTGGAGATGTTTTTGGTTTGGTTGGCTCGTTTTGGATTTTTTTTGAAGTGGATTTTTGTAGTATCTAGCGTAGATTATCGGAGTGTTTTCCATTTTGGTCTTTTTTGTGTTTCTCTCGGATTCGAGGCTTTTCATCTTCTTTGGTTGGTGTGTTTCTTATAAAGATTATTATTGGTTATATGCTTAGTTCTCTCGCTCTCGAGCGATAACATTGAGTTTCATACTGTGATTGAACCGAAATTGGTTCATATCTACGCGAATCTCACACGACACATAGGCGAATTTTTATTTTTATTTTTTATTTTTAGGGCTTGATTTGGCTGAAATATGAACCAATTGGTTCATAATCAGATATGACAGGTATTTTCCCGTTTTTTTTCGATTATTCTTTAGTTTTTTCTGATTTTTGTTCAAGTTTTTTCGATTTTAATTTTCTGGTTTTTTGGTTTAATCAATGTTTGTTTGGGGTTTTTTCGAATTTTTTTAAAATTTAGATCTTGGCTTTGCGATTTTGAGTATTATTTTTTGGTTTTTTCGCTTTGTTTTTTACATTTTAAAAAAACGGACTGTTTCTGTGTTTTAATTTTGAATTTTTTAGGGTCTTTTGATTTTTTTTTTTTTGTTTTTTTCAGAAT
>SNQN01012365.1:0-16199 GCA_008642245.1 Bassia scoparia
AACCAAATCTGGAAACTCAACAAATCAACAAATGGGAAAAGAAAACAAATTAATAAATCAGAAAAAGAAAACAAAAATTTGGAAAATGAATCAAATCAGAAAAACAAATCAATTGAAAATGAACAAATAAATCAACAAATCAAACAATTCTGGAAAACCAACATTACCAAATCAACATTTCTCAGACATTACCAAAATCCCATATGAATTTTTTTTAAAGTAAATAAAAAAAAAGAAGAAGATTGAAACCGATAGCAAGTGTTTATTAAATACAAATCTGGAAATCAGAAAAACAAAACCAATTAACAAATCAGAAAAACGATAGCAAGTGTTTAAAATATTGAAAACTAATTTTAAAGAAAATTGAAAAATAATTTTACAAAAATTCGAAAACTGAAAACGAATTTTAAAAAAAAATAGAAAATTGAAATCTTAAAAAAAAACAGAAAATTGAAATCGAAAAATAATTTGACAAAAATAAAAAAATTGAAACCCAAAAATTGAAAAAAAGAAACGAATAAGGAAATCTAACAAAAAAATAAAAAGATCTAAACAAATTCGAAATAATAAACCTAGATCTAAAAAGATAAAGACTTATCTGACTCAAAATTCGAAAAATGATGGCGCGACAACGGAACGGTGAGAGGAAGGCGATGGCGAAGGGAGGGAGAAGTGATGGCGAGGCGGCTGCGATGATAGACGGTTGCATGCGAGGCGTGAAAGAGGAGAAGAGGAGAGAGAGTGATGAAATGAGGAGAGAGAGAAATGAAATAAGGAGAGATAGTGAGTAGAGGAGTGAAATGAGGAGATAAGGAGTGAAATGAAATGAGAGTTGCAAGACTTGCCACGTAACATACTAACGTATGGTCGACCAAATGGTCGACTTTGATTTTATTTTAAAAATACATTTACCGACCGTCTATGGTCGGTAATTTTTTTCCCAAGTCAAATAAAATATTTGACTATATTACCGACCGTCTAACAATCGGTAAAAATGAAAAACGGACGGTAATTTCCGTCCATTATATACAACGGTCGATAAAGTTATAAAAACGGTCGGTAAATTGTCCTATAAAAAAGGTCAGTAATATGACATTTTCAGACCAATTTTGAGACGGTCGGTATAATCTGTCGCTAATAACGCGGATTCTTGTTGTGCCCAAACCCGACCGGGTTTGCCTTCACCCGCCCGGGTGCGAGGCCTCCTATTTTCTTCGCGTCAAAGAGTTCACCCAAGACTCGGCCGGGGCCTTATAATGCCCCGACCGGGTATGCTTCCTTCGTGCATATTTACTCTCTAATCCATCGTAAGCCTTGGTAATACAAGGCATACCCAAATTCCCCACAACTCTCCACCTTGACTTGTATTCACCAACACAAGCTAAGGCCAAACAAAAACACCAAATATACCAACCAAAAAATGCCATTCAAAATCCCGTGGCAAGGATTGCCTCCACCTTGAGGCACAACCCCTAAGGGTATCAAATATGACTATCAATGTTCAACAAGTCCAAGCAATGTTTGAACTTGCGAATAGGAACCGGCTTTGTGAACATATCGGCTGGGTTATCAGCAGTATTAACCTTCGATCTTCACCTCAATTCGCTTCTCACTCCTAAGGAAATGATAACGAACATCAATATGTTTCGTTCTGTCATGATGAACCTGATCCTTTGCAAGACAAATAGCACTCAAACTATCACAATAGACCGTAGCACGATCATGTTGAATGCCCAAATCACTAACAAGACCTCGCAACCAAATACCCTCTTTCGCAGCAGTAGTCAAAGCCATATACTCAGCTTCAGTTGTAGACAACGTCACTGCAGTTTGCAAAGTAGCTTTCCAACTAATCACTGAACCTCCAAGAGTGTAAACATAACCTGTCACGCCCCGACTTTTAACCGTTTTATTAAGTTGATTTAGCCTTAATCTAGCAGCGGAAATCCTTGATTAGTTGGAGCGGGACATGCCGCGTTTCTCCATTGAGAAACACAAGGCGCATAAATAACTTAAAACTATTGAGATTAATAGAACATAAGTCTTGTGATAAATAGAAAAATAGTCGTGATACAAGCCATAATAACTCTAAAAGCTTAAAACTGAGTTTAATACAACCGTTAGCTAAGTAGAGTTTACTTTTATTGAATTGAAAAGCGCGATCTAACTTGTTCGTCCTCACCACTAATCCATCTCGTTGCSCTCTTCGGTACCTAAAACCAAAAGCAACATCGTGAGCCGAGGCTCAGTAACATACTACCCTAACAACGTAAATTCATTTCAATTCGTTTAGTTTGAAAACAGGGAGAGAGCTTTAGCATTGAGTAAAACTGTTTTGAAATCAATTCATAAAACATTTCATAAAATATGAATATAACATTAAAACATGAATATAAAGATTATAAATATAAACATTATAAAGATTATAAACATTGAACATAAACATTAATATAAATATAAAGATTATATCATTAAACATGATTATAAACCTCATTATAACACTTCTCATTATCTTTTCCATTCATTTAATTATATCAAGGTGTCTGATGAGCATAATCATATGTAGGACGTCTCCTACCATAAACCTCCTTAGACGTAACATTAAGGGGCGTGCACGACTATCATTATAACATAACCACACAGACTGGGCCTTGATAAATCAAGGTAACTGGGGCATAACATGAAACCACACAGACCGGGCCTCGACGAGTCAAGGTGCCTGGGGCGTAAACATAAGTCCACACAGACCGAGCCTTGGTAAATCAAGGTGCCTGGGGAATAAATCGCACAGACCGTGCCTCGATGTCTTTCACTTTTCTCTTATCATGTTTTGTTACTTTTAAACATTAAGCGTGAACTTGTCATCATTCCAACATTATAAAACTTGGATCATAAAATTTCGTCAAAACAATCGTTCTTTCATAAAACCACAATTGAAATCGGTATTATAGCCATCATTCTTCAAATCAATCATAATTAAATCCCACAATCCAATCAAGAATAATGACCTTTAAATAAAACATTTCCATATTCGTAAATCAATTTCATAACACATTTATAAAGGAAATTGCGGGGGTTAGCAATAGATGTTACAAATCATCATACGTTCTTAAATCAATTTCATAAGGTGCCAGCAATAGATGTTACCTCAATCCGACGTTAACAACTTAGTTCCTTACTTTTGATAAATCGCTCTTCTCGAGCTCCGAGGATCGCTTTTTCTTTGATTTTAAAATATTATAACATTAATAACTTGATTAATAAATAATATAACTCATAATATTAGCATACCCTTTTATTATGTAAAATAAAATCCTTTGAAAACCCCTTTTTATACTTATAAAGAATACTAATAAACTTGTAAATAATATTAGTGATAACAATATATATTATACTTATATTAGTATCAAAATTAATAATACTAATTGCAAAATAAAAATAGTAGTATCAAATTCATAATGGTAATAGTAAAATAATAATAATAATAATAATAATAATAATAATAATAATAATAATAATAATAATAATAATAATGTTGGTACAATATGTGGTACTGCTGACGTGGCAGTGGCCAACGAGCCGGTGTTGGTGAAGATGGACCTGGTCTGCAATCCTTGCTCCTACAAAACACAGTTGAACTACCCTGGGGCGACCCAGGAACAGCCCCTTCGATGGAGGTGTCAGTATTTACCAGGGTAATCAATATTTAGAGAGAGATATAATGTAGGTGGTGTGTGTTCGAATGAACTTACCAGCCCTTGGGGCTTCCAGCCTGCTTTTATCTCTGTTACTTGATTCGTCATCGTCCGGTCCCTCTCCGTGTCCGCTGCCTTCTCTACTCCTCCTTCTTCATTCTTTTCTATTCACTTCTCTCTTCTTCTTCTTTTGTTGGTCCCATTGCGCCCCCGGCCGCCCTCACGCCCCCCGGGCCTTGTCACTCGATCCCTCTGCCTCACGTGTTGCATCTGCTCCCTCGGCCGCGTCCGCGGGCGTCCTGAACGCCCCAACCCCTCCTCCATCAGTGGGACTCTTCTGCTGCCCCTCCCCTGGTCTCATCCGTCCCGAACACCTGATGTCCCCATGTTGCGGCCGCCCCTTGCCCTTAGCCCGTCTCGGGGTCTCCCGCCGGCGTGGCCGCCCCCGGGCTGGTCCGATCTTCGCTTCCCAAATCAGCCCCCTCCCTTCTCTCTCCTTCCCTCTTGCTTCCTGCTGGCATCCTAATGTCACTCCTGCGTGGGCTGTCCTTTCTAGGGTCCCCCCGGCTCGTTCTGTTTTCTCGTCGGCCGGCCCGGATCCAGCCGGTCCCTCTTCCCCCCGGTAGTTGGCCCACGCAAACCGTCGCCGTCCCCATCTGTCCCCCCATATTGCGCCCGCCGTGCGGCTCGTCTCTTCCTTGCGTGCTCGCCCCCTGCTGCTCCAACGCCGGCTGCTGCTCCTGCGTGCCGGCGCTGCGCCTCCAGCCGGCCCGCGGCGGCTCTTCCCCGCCCGCCGCGCTCTCGGCGCATCCCCGGTCGCCCCCCCGGGCCCGCGCGGTTCCTAGACCTGCCGCCGTCCTCCCTCCTCCCCGCGGCGGCCTCCGACTCTGGGTTCGTTGCCGGTGGGCCTTCTCCCCCGCCCTCCTCCTCTGGGCGCCCCCGGTTCCGCCTCCGCCGCCCGCCCGGTGGCGCTGGCCAGCACTGTCGTCCGCCGTGCCGGTCTGGCCTCCTCCCGGGTTCTGGCTCAGTGGCCCCCTTCGGGCGTGGGCCCCCTTCCGGGTACTCTTTCTGGTCCCCCCCTGCCCCCCGCCGCTCGCCCGGCGGGTCCCCATGCCCCGCGTGCTGGCGCTGCCGCCCCGCGCCCCCCCCGCCGCAGCGCCGCCTCCCTACTCGCCCACAAACCATCTCTCACTCACTCCCCTCGTTTGGGTCCATCCCCACTCCGCTGGCACGGCGCCCGCTGCCCGGTCTGGGCCCAACATGCGGTGCTCGCTCATCGCGCGTCCTGTGCCCCGCGCCCGGTCGCCCGGTCCGGCCTGGCCCCCCCGCCTCCGCTGGCTCCCGTCCCGCCCACCGCCCTGTGCCCCGCCCCGGCCTGGCCGCGTTCATAAACAAGCCCGGACTTAGGCCTCGCCTCTCCCTTCCCGTTGGGCGCCCGCTCCGCTCCTCCGGGTCCGCCTGCTCCTGTGTATTCCTGCGTCCCGCGCCCGTGCCTTGCGCCGCTGGCTCGCGGTCTCTTCTCTACCCTTCGTGGCGGCCCTTTTGCCGCTCGTCGCCCCCGTTTCCCCTGCCGCACCCCTCCCCTTGCTGCTGGTCACTCTGCGCCCTGTGTGCCCTCTCGCGGCCCATGTCGCCTGGGTGCCTTCCCGCTGCCCCTGGTGCCCGTCTTATTCCGCCTCCCAATTGCGGGCCTGTGCCCCGGCTTGTTTCGCCCTCTCCCCACCTCGGCGTGTCCACTTCGTTTTCGCTGCCTGTACTGGCGGGCATCCGTTTCCACCCTCCTTTCCTCCGTGGTGCCGGCTGCTGCCCCCTTCGTGCGCCTCTGTCCGTCCGACGGGTCCTCGCTGCCCGTCTGCGGTTCTTCTCTCCCGGTTCCCTCCGGCGGGCCCTCCTGGCTCCCGCTCCCCCCATGCCGTGGTCCTCCCTGGCTTGCGTCCGGTCCCTCCGCCCGGCACGTTCCGGCCCCCTCCCCCCGTCCCCCGGTGGCTCCCCTTCGCCCCGGCCCCTGCGCCTCTCCGCTGCTCTCCTCACCTGCGCGCGCGTTCCCCCGCCCCGGCCCCCGGTGGCACCTGCCGCTCGCCCCGGGGCCCCCTCCGCCGCCTCCTCCACCCTCTCGCCCGGCCCCGCGGGCCGGCCCCGCCCCCGGCGCCGCCTCCGCCCCCCTTCCCCTCTTTCGCCCGGTTTTCCCCCCCCCCCCGCCCGGCGACCCGTCCTACTCTCTGCCGCTCCCGCGAGGCTCCTGGCTCCCCTCCCCCGCCGTCCCGGGCTGGCCCTGGCCCCTCACCGTTAGTGCCTTCCCCGCGTGTCCGGTCCTCTCCTCTGCGCTTGTGTTCCGCTGCCGCATCCCCTTGCCGACCCTCCTCCGCCCGCGGCCTTCTTTTCTCCGTCCCCGCCATTTGCCCCCGCTCCCGCGCGCCCGCCCCGGGCCCGCCGGCGCCCGACCGCGCCCCCAGGCGCTCCCCGCCCCAGGCGCCCTACTGCCCTTCCTGTCCTCTTTGGCCCCCCGCGTCCGCGCCTCTGCCCCCCCGTCCGCCCCCCGTTTTATCCCCTTCTTCCTCAGTCGCCTGTTTTCGCCTTGCCTGCACTAGCTTTGGCCCTCCCGCCCTGTCGTGGGGCGTACGCCCCCTCCTGCTCCGCTTGCTATGATTCCGTCCCCGTGTGCCCTGCCCCTCGTCCTGCCCCGTCTGCTTCTGCTGGGGGTCCTGTGTCCCTGTGCTCTTCTTTCTCTCTGTTTCCCACCCCTGGGCGCTCCCTCGCACTCTGCGCCCCCCTCCGGCCCCTCTCACGGCTTTTCCTGGCCCCTCAACCTTCTCCACTGCCCGGTGCCCTTTCCCTTTGCTCGTCCCAACTTGGGCTGCCGCTGTTCGTGCGCCTCTGTTCTGGCCGGTTCGCCCGTGGTGCGCGCTTCCTCCCCTCTCAACCCACTTCTTGGGCCGACGCCTCACTGGTGCCTTTGCCGGTGTAGATCTCCCTCTCCCTCTAAGCTTTTCCGTCTGTCTCCGCCTGTGGCCCGTTGCCGTGTTCAGCAGGTTATCCCCTCGCGCCCGGTCCTGTCTGGCCCTCGGTGGCATCTCTCCCGGCCCCGCCTGACTCCGCCCCCGCTTAGCGCCGGTCGCGGCCTGGGGTCAATCGTCCCCCCAGCGCCTTCCCGCCGGGTGCTCCGGTCCCGCCACCGCCCACTCCTTCCCGCCTCGACCGTTCACAATATAACATCTAGGCAACCAGCTTAAGACATATCGCGCGCTCCCGATCGCAACGCCCACGATAACGCTACCAAACCCATCGTACACGCACACTATCGCCACCTAAGGTCCGCCCTCTGGTTCCCCTTGGGGCTCCGGCCCGGATGTCTTTCCTCGCTTGCTCCGGGCTCCTGCCGCTGTGTTTAGCTTCCTCGCAGCGCGCCCTGCCTGGGCTTCGCCTCCTGCGCGTATCCCCCCCTCTCTATCTGGCCCCGCCCGGCCCCTGTCCCCCGCCCCGCGCCCTTTTCCCTGGCGCCGCACTCCCGCCTTGCGGCCGCGGTCCTCCTTGTTCGCTGCCGGGTTGTGGCGTTTGTGCCCTCTCCCGCGTGGCTGGCCCTGTGGTGCTGGTCCCCCCCCCCCTGCCCTGGCGCCTGTGTGTGGCTTTTCCCGCCTTTACCCCGCCTGCCCCCACGCCTGTCCCACTGCCGCCGGCTCGCTCACTGGTCCGTCATTCCCCCCGTGGTAACCGCCCGCCTCTTTCTGCTGCTTTTCGCGTCTCCCGCTCCCTGTCTCCCCCCGCCACCGCGACGCCCGCCTTCTCCCCGTGTGTGTCCTCTCCCTCCCTCCTGCTGCCCTCCTGGGCTTCGCCGCCGCGGGCGCCCCTCCCGTCTCTCTGGCCCTCGGTCTTGCGCCTCCCCGCGGCGGCTCTGGCTGGTCTCCTGTTGCTGCTGGCCCTTGTCCCCGTGTCCCCCGCCGCCGCTCCTGCTGCCGACCATTGCCTGCCCTTTGGATTTGCGCCTCGCCGGCTTCCCCCTTCCCCCCGCCCTGTGTGTTTGTGTTCGTCCTGTCCTTTCTGGCTTCCTGGTCCGTCGCGCGGCAATCCTGCTCCAGCTCTCCCGTGACGGCGCTGCCTTGCCGCCCCGCCGCGCTCCCAGCTGCTCCCGCGGCTCCCAGCCCGCTGGCCGCCCTGTTCCCGCTTACCTCGACCTCCTCTGCGCCGGCCCCCCCGGTTTTCACGATTCTCCCGGGTCCGGCGTTCCTGGGGCCGCGCCCCGGCCGCCTGCTTCCCCCTAGCTCGCTTCCCTGCCCCGCCTCCCTGGCCCGACCCAACGCCAGGTGCGCCTCTTCCTGTCTTCTTGCCGTTCGCCCGCTCTGCGTGCCGTCTTCTTCCCGCCCGGCTCCGTCCACCCCCTGTCTCCTTTGGTGGCGTCCTGGCCTTCCCCGGGACGCCCCCCGGTTCCCCTGCTTGCCAGGCTGCCTCTGCCGTCTTCTCCGCAGCAGCGTGCGGATCCTTGTGCTCTCCCCTTGGTCCGTCTCCTGCTCTCCCTGGCGCCTCTTCTGCTTGCCCCATTGGGCCCCCGTCTGGTCGCTGCCCGCCTTGGCCTTGCGCTGCCTGGGTTTTGTGCCTCCGTTTTCCGCCCCGGCCACCTCCCCCCCCGCCTTGGCCTGCTTTCTGCGCCGCCTGTTCCTCTTCTGCCGCCGCCTCTGTCCACCGTGGCGCTTGGCTGGTTTCCCTGTGGATTCAAGCCTGCTGGCGTCTCTGGGGCTGGTCTTGTCGTTGCTTCCCCCGCGCCCGGCATGTCATTGCTCTGCCCTCCCGTTCCCCGTTCCAGCCCCCCCTCCTGCAGCTGCCTCAGGCTGCCTCTGCCGGCTTCCCTCTGCCTGTCTCTTGGTGCACCTGGTCGGTCTCTTGCCTGCTTCCCCCCTCCGTTAACCCGTCCCGGGGGCGTCTGCGGTCGCGCGCCTCCTCTAGCCCGGCCTCGTGCCCACCGCTGCCCGCGCTGGCTTCGCCGATTCCTCTCCTTGCGTCCGTCTCCTCCCCGGCGGCCACTCTCCTGGCGCTGCCTTGGCTCGGTTTGGCACCTACCCTCCCCCCTCTGCCCCGGTCTGTTTTTTCTTGAAGTAACGTCCCATCAAGGAGTACGACGTGTGAATCTTGTATCGTCTTTCAGTGGCCTCCCCACCTGGATGGCAGCTATCATTCAAGCCTCACTCAACAAACAATGGAGTGCTCCCTGGGATAAAGCCACTGCCGCCGTCAAGTTGTGCTGTCTCAAAGGTACACCATGATCCAGGGAGTGAGATGTACAGGAGATCACACACTTCCAACCTCTTGTCTAAATGTGTTACTCTATGAGGGGTTACACCTCAGAGAATTCAATGAAGATATGTGCACAGGACATCATTGTAGGAGCTCAGCACAGCTCTGGATACAAAGCTCCTCTGAGTCTTGCGCTATTTACTTTGGCCAACCGATGCACAGCTTCTGTCAAGATTAGTGACCCGAGTGTTTGATAACGTGTCCAAGGTTTTCTCCATCCACTCAACCACGCCCAGCAAATGATTTACATCCCATCCTTAATCACGAACATTTGCATCAATTGGGGAGTTGACATCTCTGGGCCTTCTTCCCAGAGCCACTGGGAAAAAGTGGTTGATTGTAGCATTATGTTGACTCCATATTTTAGAGTGGACTGTAGATGCTGAGGGCTTAATCCAACATCTGGAAAAGGATGTTGAACAATTTTATGGCAGAATTGTCTTACCAGTTATGGATATATACCAGGTGTGCTCGGTGTTTGATCATGGCAGCAGTTTGACTAATGTCGTTGAAGCCTTGGTTGCCCAGGTTCAAGATCAAAAGTACGCATTTTGCAAGTACGATCACCTCACAATCAAATTCGTGGGCGCGAGAGGCAAGCAAACAAGCAATCCTGAATGGTACAAGAAGACAAGACTGGATGATAAGAGGCCTATCGGCTCCAGAATGCCACGGTGTACTCCTGGTCACTGAGAACTCACAGTTAAAAGATCCACTGGTCATTTCACTTATACCCTGGTATATCTGGAACAGAGGCTTCCGATTCTATGAAAGTCAGGCTCCACTCTGCTCAGAACTCTCCGCAGTATTAGCCTGCCTCAAAAGAGCATAGTCTTGTCAGGAATGCCTCACGACTGGCTAGATAGAGATGAGGAATGATGCAGCAACCAAGACATGGCTGCTCCTATATGCAAAGGATAGCCAAATAGTATACAACAGACTAGCTCAGGCAACGACGTCTAGAGTAGGTGATTGCTGTTCCTAAGGAAAGTCAGTTCCAACAGATTCAAAAGGCAGGAAACATGGCAGCTCAGCTACCTTGGGTAGGGACCTACATCAAATCATTCCAAAAGCATGCCATGGAATTAGACAATGGAGCTAGATGGCCACTGGAGTCCAAATATATGGAATTCAGATCCAGCTAAGAAGGTATATGCTTTTAGGACTCACAAAATATTGAATACATAGGGCACCATTTTTGATTAGTAGGTGAAAAAACCATTGCTAAACAATGACAATATATATATATAAGGATGCATTTTCTGCTCCCTGGTAGATAAAATGTCCTAGCTATAATAATTTTGTTGTAAATATTTTCTTAGGAGTAAATATTTTTCCTCTGCTGAGAGAGAAAATAAAATCCTACTCTTTTACTAAAGAGCTATGTACCAGACTGGTGAACTGAGCCACCTTGGTAAAAACCTACTCTACTAAAAGCTACAGAGGATACCAGGCTGTGAAGAGCCACCTTGGTAACGAATCCTATCTTAACTAAAGAGCTATGGACAGGCTGGTGAAGAGCCACTGGTAAAAAAACCCTACCTTATCTGAAAGACTAGTACCAGTGCTGGTGATAGAGCCACTAGGTAAAAACCCTAACCTTACTGAAGAGCTAATGGTATCCAGGCTGGTGAAGAGCCACCTGTAAAATCCTAACTCTTCTACGAGAGTAGGTACCAGCAGGTGAAGACCCCTTGTAAAAACCTTTGCTCTTCTTTACAAGCAGCAGGTTACCAAGTTGGGAAGAGCCATCTAGTCAAAAACAGCTAATCTTTATGAGATTAAGGTATTAGCCATGACTATGTTATCTAAGTACAAAAACTCCTGTATATTTACAAAATAGGGTGCCAGGTAGGTTTTGCCAACCCTTGAATGCCATGCCATGTGACTAAAAAGGCAGGTACATTAGATTATGTCTTTTGGTTGGTTCATTGCAAAAATATATGAGGAGCCATCCTCCAGGTAAAACTTTGCATAATATTTAATGGTGATTGCTAGGTAAATTCGAAAACAAGGAATCTTATATGGTTAAAGTTATATCTAAATAATTATAATCATATAAGTCTTGGGGGGACAAGTTAAGTACCCACTGTTGAGGATAACTAAAAATATGGCATTTATTTGTTTTTGCAACATTTTTTAACATTAATTATATGCAACTATTGCCTATAAATTTTTTGCTTTTTCTAGAAATATTTATGACAACCAAAAGACTCTTATGAATATTATCCATCAGTCTTAAATTCATACAAGTCCATGTGGGGGGACAACTGTACTCTGGTATATTACTGTCAAAATTCCTATCTTGTGTTAATAACACGATACCAGGTTTTATGGATATGTGATCTCTGGGTAATAAGTGACATTTTAAGCAGCTATGTAAAGTCATACCAAAGCTATGGAAGCAGTACGCCTTAGGGGCAAATTGTTCATAAAGTTGGTGGCTGCCTGGCTTAGGCTCCAAAAGAGGGCTCCTTACATGGGCCAGCACCATGTTGTTCTCACAAATAGCAGGCTTTAAGTAAATTGTTCAAAGTTAACAACCAAATATTCAAGCAAAATTAAATTGTTTTTGGATTAAAAGCTAAGAAGCAGAAGAGGAAGCAGAGCAATGGAGCATAATCAAGGAGCATATCAGGAGAGCTTCCACTGGATGAAGCTCCATTTCACCCAGTAGCACCCGAGTTCCTATGCAGGAGCATCAGCTGGGACTCCTCAGCTGCATCACCATCTTTTCAAGTTCACCTGCACTCTCTCCTTCCTGGTGAAGGGCTCCCTGTCATCTCAAGTTGGACAGGCCATTTCAGGTAACAGTCCCTCATTGGCACTTCTGCTCTACCTCTTTGTACCAGCAATCCACAACTGGACCTTCCGGTTAGTGCTCTGTGCTGGTGGAAGACTCCCTTTGGCAAGGCTTCAGCAGGACTGACAGTCATCTGCATCGGTTTCTGTTCAAGGGCAGGGTCATTAGCATCACTGAACACAATTTAACCTGTGGTTAATATTAATATTCAGGTCAGGTGTATTAGTTGAATAAGATCATATTATATACCTGTTTTCAGTGGTACTTCCACATTACCCATTCCTCTGTTTGGCCTGTCATCTGATCCTCAGCTTGGGTTGAGAAAGTCAGCAAGTATGGTGGTCACTCACCAGGGGGCTAATCACCAACCCAGCTTCAGAGCTTCCTCAACTTTGGACCAGTCTAGGTTAGGATCCACATGCCTGCACAACCTGAAGCTTACCAACCAGGTTAGTAAGTGGTTGGTGAGATCCTCCTGAATCTTTAGTTCTCATTCCTCAATGTGCTCAACCCCTCGTTCAAGTTTCTTCACAGCATGTCCATTCCTTTAGGCAAGCTCTCTCCAAGGACAGGGAGTTCTCCAGAGTCTTCTGGCTATTAAGCTCACTGATCTTTGTGTCCCTAAAGGAACATCATCAGCAAGCTTGAGGCTTCTTGTCAGCCCTCCTTGTTCGTGGCCTGTCCTGGCTTCAACCAGGTCTTTCTTCTCGTCACCAGCTTGGAGATGGCCTCCTGACAGCCCTTAGCTCACACCATGCACCTCTCCCCTCTGCATGAGAGGCCCTCCTCATGCTGTCATATCCTGTTAGGGCCAGCTGCCTGCCCTCAATCTGCTTATTCTCTGTCTGAAAGCAGGAGCAGGAATGGGTAGCAGCCTCATAGCTCAGTGAAGTGATGAGCCCATATTTACAGCTGCATAAAAAACACATTCCAGTGTAATAAATAGAGTGCAGAATAACAAAAGGGACAAAAGGATATTGGACTCAAAGGGAGGAACAAAATTACTGAGCCAGGTAGTACTTCGAAGAGGTGGTTGGCCACCTTATATCCATGATGGGAGGCATCATAGGGAGAGACTGATGGAAAGCAGGTTCCTGCAACCAGGCTGTGTTGCTCTCAATGTTGGATGCAGAAAAGGCCCCTGTTGGGTAGTCTCTGGCCTCCAAAAGCATTTTTACTGCATAGGGACCATGACACCACCATAGTGAGGCCCTGATGTAGAGAGGCCTGGAATGGTGGACCATCGCTGGTTGAGTGAAGCATTGCTGTTGTCTTGTGAGCTGCTGTTGTTAGCTGTATTGAAGGAATAGTTGTTGCTTAGGAGTTGTTGTTGTTTGAGCTGAAGGTATGTTGTTTGTGCTGAAATATTGCTGTGTCTAGATCACTGATAGTAAGTAGTATGCTGAAGAAGGTTGAAATAGAAGGAAAGGCTGAAGTCTGCGAGAAGGAAGGCCCATGGTTCCTGGTCAGATGAGGAAATGACTTGGGAGGAAGGGATGTCAGTCACGCTAGATCTGGCAGGTACCAACACCTGAACTCCATTCAGCCATTTGGATTTCAGTGGCAACCTGGAGGCGCTATATCTTCCTGAGTTCCTCTTCTTGGCCTCTTCCTCCTCATCACTGGTCGACGGACACCACCTCGCTAACTCCTCTTACCCTTGTCACCAGAGGTGTCAACTGTGGACTGGGAAGCTGACACTGAGCCTTGACACGACCAGCTGGAACTACCATAGACACACACCCTGTTACAATCCTCCCCGTTCAATGGGAAGAGGGCTTCTTCCTGCAGGTGTGGGGAGATGTATTCGGAGGGTTCACAAATCAGGCTCCTGAGCTGCTTCTGGTAGACTGAAGGCTGAACCAATGAAGACCTCCCTCCACTCCAGTGGGAGTAGGAGCTCTTGGTCTCCTTTCAGCCTGGGGGTGTTGAGATGTCAGCCCTTGTGCTTCTCTCCTCTGAGGCCCTTGGGAGGCCCACAGTAGCCTGGGAAGGTCCTGACCAGCCCTGAGGTACGCTAACATGTGATGTGTTTGTCAAAGTTCTCTGAGGTCAAGGATCAGTAGGTTTGCTCCTCACCAGTTGGACAAATTCTTCGTCGTCGACCAAGTTGTCAAGGGTCACAATCCTGGTCCCAAGACACCAGACTCTGAGGACAGGAAGGAATGCTACCAGATGGGGTCCTCTCAAGTTCAGAACTGACCAGTCAATGTTCCCAAGCTCACTGCACAGAACATAAGACACATGGTTAGGGCATGACCAGAAATCAGTTTGCAAAAAATATGTAAATGTCATGAGGAAAGTAAAAGGTAAAAGACTTCAGTGCAACAGACTTACTCTGGACACACTTCTGCTCAACCCACCAGCTGCCAGGTAAAGCTCACCTTACAGGTCAAAATGGGCGGAACCAGTGTTTGGATGGGGCTCCTACCCTTTGACCTGGCCCAAAAGCTAACCACTCGAAGGTGGTCTTCTCCTTATCATAGTGGAGACAGCTGGGGGAGAGGCCTTCCTCTCAAGAGCCTTGTTCCTGGTGAACTCAGTCCTGGCCTGGTATAAAGAGGGTGTTTTTCTCATGCAAAGAACCTCAACCACCGCCATTGCTTGTGTCATTTCTTTAAACCACCAACCAGAGGATAGGAGGTCGGTGGTATCATTGATTACACCTTCCAACCTCAAAGAGTACAGCCAGTCTTGATTTGGTCCCCCTGTATGCCTTTAGCCAGAACAGAGTCCTGAAGACCCTGTGACATCTCCAACTCCAGGAATGTGCAGACCCAGATGAAGCTAATAATCCTCTGCAACTGCGCTAGGGGCCAGCTGGGACAGGCTAATGCCACACTCTCAAGTAGCTCAACCAGGAAGGGGTGTAAAGGAACACTGACTCCCAGTTCAAGGTGGGCAATGTAGACAGGGATTCTGAACCTTGGTGGAGAATAGCCCTGTAGAGGATTGGAACCTCAACCATAGCCAAAGCTGGAGCCAAAACCGTACAATCACCATGCCCTGATGTCGAACCTTTGGCGTAAGCCCTCTGTAGAAAATCAGGGTCCAGGGCAGTAAGGGCAGGGCCATCATTTTCCTTCAATCTGCCCATCTCAAAGATGTCCAATGGTGGCTGTCAAGGTCAGGTATCGGGTGCTCTCTAAAGTTCCCCCTCTCGTCTTAGGGCTTTGTCACGTGCCCTGGCCACCTGTCCTCCGAGGTTCCGGCCTGTTCTGCTCCTGGACCAGGGTAGCAATGCACCTCCACCCCTCTTTAAGGCCGTTGGAAACAGCCATTCGACCTGTAAATCTTGGAGCCTATGAGGGACGCTGGAACCACTTACCGTTCAGTCCCCTGGTGGTGGACGGATGCTGCTTGCAAGCGTCTGATGCAGGTTCAGAGGGACTAGGTCGGAAGTCACACTTCTCCAGACTGATTCCTAGAACGCCTATTAAGGCTGTGAATCTTCACTAGGTTCCTCATCGGACAGGGCTATTGAACCCTCTGATTTGTTCTGAGAACTCACTATATTCTTCTGACATACTAATTATTCCAACCACAAACCAAAGAGCGCAAAAAAGGAAAAACAAAACAAAATTACAAACTACTCTAGACATAACCAGGGGAGACTATTACTGGAATGCATGCATGTTGAATTCAAGCAAAGAAAGGGAAGTGAAATTACCTGTTCAAACGAAGGCTGAGACAATGTTGCTTATCAGAACAAAAGGTAAACTCCCAGTAGACTTGCACGAACAGAGGTTGAAATTACAGGAAAACGAGTTCGAAATACCCTGTTCGTCCGAGAATGCTCATAGAAGAAAGAGAGTTTTTGTTTTTGTTTGCTTGTGCACTTTTGAATTGTTTGAGATTTGGAATTGTAAAATGTAAAGTGAACCGATGGAGGTGACACCCATAAATTATAGGGAAGTAACGTCCCATCAGCACACTTCACATTAAACCGCACATTTATGGTGCGTGATCAACGTGGCCATAAAGTTCTGAAATGAACTACCACGAATTAAAACTGACCGCTTTGGTCAAAGCTGGCCTGGTGATATTGGAAAAGTTACATGGCTAAAAAGGTTCATAAATTAACCAGGGGCACTACCTGGTAAAATACGAGCTGCTTTAAATGCCCTCAGGGGTAATTGTTAATCCAGGACCTGGTCTAATCTTTTTTGATTAACGCAGGCCTGATGGTGCTAGGTGGTTGCGTACCCATTAGAACCACCAGGCCAATAGCACCAGGCCCATGTAACTAAGTCCAATAGCCCAATGTCGCGAGGCTGATCCAATAGGCCAGTCCAAAGGGAGTCAAAGACCACCAACCCAAAATCCAAAGTGGGATATATGCATGACACTCCCTGGATTCAGTAGCCATGTCCAATTTGAGGGAATGCCTGACGCATGCGCAAGTCTCGGGAAAAGCA
>SNQN01012368.1:0-16193 GCA_008642245.1 Bassia scoparia
GCCTCACGATTTCAAGTGTGAATTCACATATTTGAAGTTTCTACGAGTGCAGCTACGCCTTTTCGGAATCGAATCAATCACGAAATGTAGTATATTTCGTATTCGATTACTCATTTGGGGAGACACATTTAGGTGTCTACACCAAGGAAAACACACACATTTTTCATAGCATTTATTGCATGACCTCCAACTACTTTCTCTCTCTAGCTTGGAAGATTTTATTCCCTAAACTCCTTACTTACTTAAGCATCGGAGGGGAGATAATCCAAATAGGATTATTCTCCTTTGTGCAGGTGCCAGGCCCTCAAGTTTTTTGAGCCAGGAGGTCAAGGAAAGCCAGAAGCAAGTCTATGTGCAATAGAAGGTCAGCTCTCTCGAGGTAACATTGGCGGGAAGCCTCCACCCCTCTCTCAACCCAAAAGCTGAGGAAATATTGTAGCCAGGCCACGTCATCAATCAAATTCCTTGCAACAACATTTGGCGCCGTCTGTGGGGAGGCAATCAGAAATGGCTTAAGGAGATGACCGCGCACCACGTAGGACGACCACACCTCCTTCCTCAGAGAAGGAAAGTAAACCCAACGGTGAGACACTTGCCGATCTCTCCACTTTCCAAGTTGGCCTGGAGGACAACACTGACCTGTCGCTTCAAAACTTGGATAGTAGGTACGTTTCGCATGACACTCTTCAGAAGGAAATCTCCAAGGGGGTGGACGAGATATGGACTCGTTTCAGCCAGCAGGAAGAACTGAAGAGTAGACTTGACGCTCTCCAAGCGGAGAATGCCCGCTTGAAAGCCTTGCAAGCAGGCAAGTCTAAGGCGACTGGCAGTGAAGCTCCTGTCAAGTCACAAGCAGCAGAGTACAACACTCCCATCATTCCCAAGCTCCGGACCATCAAGGTCAAAAATCCAACGCCGCAAGGTAAACATGTTTCAACGGAACACATTCCTTTGGAACGAGAAAAGGGCCAGGCCAGGTGATACCGTAGCACTCCCAAGCCTGCCAACACAACAACAATTGCCACCAAGGCAACTTCTGCCAGGGGTGGCCCATATAGGTTTGATGAAGCCTTTGGGGAAGATGACGTCTCTTCTCATCAGAGGACGTCAGACATGTCATCGAGAAGAGGAAGCAAGACCGCGAAGCATCATCCATGGATGCCCGAAAAATCATTGAGATCAAAAGGGAGAAAAACCAGGATGCCAGGCTGATCCTGGATAAGAAGAGAACTGAGAGGCTTAAGCAAGCCGCTCGATATGATGAGGCACATTCTTTGACTGGTTCTACGCCAGTGTGTATGGACCCTTCCCACCGTTCTCTCAGAACACATGGTCCAGCTCATAGCACATCTGGCCAGGCCACTCCTGCCTCACGTCGCCAGGAGCCAGAGGTTAGATCCCACCAACGTGGGGGGTGTCACCAAAGCGGTGCTTACCTGGATAGGGGTCATGGTCAAACATCCCATGGGGTGACTAGGGGAATGCAAGAGCTTTCCCTAACTGACAAGAACCCCTTCTCTCCATCTATTCTCATGGCCACGCAGTCCTAAAAGATCAAGTTTCCATCTATTGATGCTTATGATGGAACTACTGACCCAGATGATCACTTGGCAATGTATAAGCATCTTATGCTGACCACCCAGGCAGATGATGCTACGTGGTGTAAATGCTTTCCAGTCACTCTTAAGGGGCTGGCACAAAGGTGGTTCAGTGGCCTTCCAACGGGTTCTATCCACAACTTCAACGAGTTGTCTGTTCTATTCACTCACCATTTCATGGCACATCGCCAGGAGCAGGAAAGTAGCCTGCACTTAGGGAGAATCCAACAGCGGCCCTATGAGAGTTTGAGGAGCTATGTCAAGCGCTTCAACAACGAAACTCTCTGGATTCCAGACTTGCCAGAACGGGTGATCCTGGATAATTTTTACAAAGGACTGGACGAAGACATCCCATTCAAGTTTCAGATGGTCAGATAACGTGTTGGGGACTTGAATGAGATGATGAGGTAGGCCGAAGCGTGGATTCACACTAAAGAAGTTTGTGCTGTCAAGAAGGCCAAAGAAAAGGTAACTCCCCCCTCCTCAAAACATCAAAGCAACCAGGCACACCACAGTGGTGGGTCTGACAAAAAGAGGTCTGGCMCCTGGAATATTGAGGAGGAGGGAACATCCCAAAAAGGGGCGGCCAAGAAGAAGAGAAAGTTCAGCTACACACCTACGGTTGAATACACAAAGGATCTCTTCCAAGTCTACAAGGAGGTGAGTCGAGATGTCCACATCGACGATCCTCCCCCAATCAAGACAAGAGGGACAAGTCCAAGTATTGTAAATATCACAAGGAGCCTGGACATGTCATTGACGATTGCTATACCTTGCAACGCACTATTGATCGCTTGGCGCATCAGGGCAAGGTAAAGAAGCATCTAATAAAAAGATTTCTGAAGAAATCTCCTTCTACGGAGGGTGCCCCGAATGAGGAGCATTCTGACTCCGGAATCGTCCACACGATCTCCGGAGGTTTCGCTGCAGGTGGTCCAACTGCCAAGSGTCACCTAGACTATGTCAGAACTCCTCAACAAGTCATGCTCCTAGACAAGGAGGAGGAGGAGGAGCAGTTCCCAAACGTTCTTATCTGCGAGAAGGATCGTGGGGAGGTAAGCACCCCCCATGATGACCCTCTCGTGGTCAAAATGAAAGTGGCGGATAAGCGTGTCCATTGCATTCTCATCGACACGGGAAGCTCCTCTGACATCATTAGCTTCGAGTGCCTTCAGAAGCTCAAGTATAATGATGATGACATAGTGCCATGCCATAACCCTATCATAGGGTTTGACGGTGGTATCATTCACCCAGTGAGAGTGGTCACTCTCACACTCCGTCTTGGACGAGAAAACGTTTGTAGGCACCTGCGAGTCAAGTTCCTGGTGGTTAAAAATATGACGGCCTACAACGTCATCATTGGCAGCCAACCTCAACGCTTCGAGGTCAGTGTGGTCACACATCTGATGTTGATGAAGTTCATCAGCGACGAGGGCAAGGTTGGCACAATATATGGAGATCAGCAATCGCTCGAGAGTGCTACCTTACCACCGTCAAGCACTTGCTGGGGGTGCTAGTACACCGGAAATGTGTCTCCAAATGAGTAATCCGTGATGAAAATACCGCGTCTCGCGTTTGTTTCGACTCAGAAAAGATGCTTTGAACTCACAAGTTGGAAATACGTGAGGTCGTACTCGGAATATTGAGCAAAGGTCACATACAAGGCAAACATTTTTTCTTTCGTTTTTTCGATAAACTCAAAGGTTTTCAAAGGTTTTCAAAGTTCAAAGTTCACTGGCGATTCTCGTGCTTTTTTTTTTTCATCATGTGCGTCACATTTTTCTGAATCCGCCATATTTTTAAATTATTTTTCTGATTTTTCTATGATTTTCTATGAATTTTGCAATGTTTTAAATACGCAGAATACGCAGAAAATACGTGAATATTAGAAAAATACTCCGGAAATACGTGGAACCTTCTAGAACATTCTAGAAATCCTTGCTTGGAGAGCAAGGGTGTCTAGGTGCGTCGAATCAAGGAAATCACGAATAAATCGGAGGAAATCAAAATATTTCGAGGTTTTGGAAAAAATATACGAAATCATTGAGCGTATATACGCTGAAATGCTGAGCGTATATACGTCACAGAGCGTATATACGCTCCTCAACAGCGTATATACGCTCATACTTATTGCCAAAAAAATTATGGAAAGCATGAAGCGTATATACGCTAGATGAGCGTATATACGCTCCTCATGACGTATACTCGTCATCCTGAGCGTATATACGCAGGGTTTTTGCTCGTTTTGCCTCGTGCCTATAAATACCTCTTGCCTTCTCATTCCGGACGACTTACACGCACAATTCACGATTTCAACCTTCACTGACACGACTTTCAAACACTTCACAGAGTCACGAGACACATCTATACACTCTCAAAACACTCAAAAACATTCGTTTTCAATTCAAGCATCGATTCTTTCGAATCAACAAGCGAAATAAGGGTATAAATCTGAGATTACTCACAAAAACTTCTTTCACTCTTTTTAATTCTTTTGTCCTTTTAATTGATTAACCATTTTATGAGTTTTAATTCAATAAAAACAATGTAGAAACTCACTCTTTAATCGTTCATGTAAATATGTAGTTTTTCTTAATATTTTCATTGTTTCCATGGTTTTTTCTTGTTTTTCATTCTTTATTATACATATCTTATTGTCAATACTAACGCGTTTGTTTGTCTCAATAGCATTCAATCGAAAGGCGATCCTTTGAGTTTTTATTCTAACATTCGATTGTTTGCAGTGACAAGGTGAGGAGGCATACATACATTTATGCCTTACTAACCTTTGTTTTCATTCTTTGTTTTACATATTTTTACACACTTGTATATATTGCTTAAACAAGACCGGAATTTAATCGTTGTACACATTAAAGTCAGATAATCATGGACGACGGTTTTCTAAGCACCTTATTAACATTGACTAACAATCAAGTGATCGCCT
Organism: Bassia scoparia; assembly: GCA_008642245.1. NCBI lineage: Eukaryota > Viridiplantae > Streptophyta > Magnoliopsida > Caryophyllales > Amaranthaceae > Bassia > Bassia scoparia. The sequence goes on from SNQN01012368.1 coordinate 4,543, forward strand.
TATCCATTGTAGAAGTCTTGGTTTGTATAATAGCACCCACTAGTAATAATTCACTTTCAAAGTCAAATCAATAGGCTCTTTTGAATTCAATTGTTATGATTTATGGAACTACAATGAGACCGAGTAGAGGCCGTACATGCGGGCGAATTGGGTTACAGATCTGATTCGTACCATGTCCCCGAACCCACGACTGGTTACTTGATTGGACGTGGGGCCATTAATTTGGCACCAATGTTTCGGGCGTCCGTGAATAACCTATATAGGCACGGTGGCGATCCCCTCAATTCGACGACACACCCCAACGCATTCACATGCGGATTCCATGGCTCAACTCCATGACACTGAAGCTGAGGTCCGCCCCTGCCTAAGGCGGGGCGAAAGCCCTACAAGGGGAACAAGGATAATGATGTGCCAGAGACTTCAAAACAACAAGGCGTCTCCAAGAAGAGGAAGTCTGGTGAAGTAATAATGGTTCATGGAACCCACCAGGAGAGGATGGCCATCCACGGCTTATTTGCCTCTATCTCTCGGCCAGAGCCAGGAGGCCAACAAGAAGATTTTGAACTAGATCCTACCTTGCCAGGGAGAACGGTTAAGGTGGGAGATGCCATGAATTACAAGCTGGGGCAAGAAGTCAAGGACTTGTTGAGGGAATACAAAGATGTTATGGCGTTCTCAGCAGAGGAGATGCCAGGGTTGGATCCAAAGATCGCCCAGCATAGTCTTAACGTCGACCCTACTTTCAAGCCGGTGAAGCAAAAGAAGAGAACCTTGGGGCCGGTCCGAAGCAAGGCAGCCGACGAAGAGGATAAAAAGTTTCTAGACGCTGGGTTCATTCGTCCTTGCCAATATTCGGAGTGGGTGGCAAATGTGGTCTTAGTCCCTAAGCCAAATGGGACATGGAGAATGTGTGTGGACTACACAGACTTAAACAAGGCTTGTCCGAAAGATAGCTTCCCACTCCCAAAGATCGACAAGCTAGTAGACTCTACAGCGGGGCACAAGGCCATGAGCTTCGTTGATGCTTATTCAGGATTTCTTAAATCCCTCTTAAGGAGGAAGACCAGGACAAGACAGCCTTTGTCACTTATAACGGGTTGTATTGTCACAAGGTAATGCCTTTTGGCTTAAGAAATGCCCCTGCTACCTTCCAAAGATGTGTAAACACCATCTTCGCTAAGCAGCTTGGAAGGAATGTAGAAGCCTACATTGATGACATGATCATCAAGAGCAAGAAGAAGGAGAATCACGCCAGGGACCTACGAGAGACATTCGACACACTACGGCACTTTGGCATGAAATTAAATCCGAAGAAGTGCATCTTTGGGGTAATTTCTAGCAAGTTCCTGGGTTTCTTGGTGGATGAAAGAGGTATTGAAGCTAACCCCGACAAAGTCAAAGTTGTCCTGGACATGCAATCACCACGGAACGTAAAGGAGGTCTAGAGGATGACGGGGTGTCTAGCAGCGCTTGGCAGGTTTCTCTCAAAATCTGGAGATAAATGTCAATACTTTTTTAAGGCGATAAAAAAGAGCGCCAAGTTTGAGTGGAGTGAAGAGGCTGAAGCTGCCTTTGTCAAGTTGAAGGAACATCTACACTCTCTTCCTAGGTTCGTGAGCCCTATGGAAGGTGAGACTTTGTACATGTATCTTTCGATGTCCGAACATGCTTTGTCGGCCGTGTTGGTGGCCAAAAGGGAAGGAACTCAGCTGCCGGTTTACTTTGTAAGCCATGTACTCCAAGGGGCAGAAATACGCTACGCCACTTCCGAAAAATTTGGTTTGGCACTCATGATGGCTAGCAAGAAGCTTCGTCCTTACTTCGCAGCACATAGGATCGTTGTTTACACTGACCAACCAATCAAGCAACCTTTGACTAAGCTGGAGTCTTCTGGGAGGATGCTTAAGTGGGCGATAGCATTGAACGGATTCAACTTGGATTTCGAACCACGAAAGGCTATAAAGGGGCAAGCCCTGGCGGATTTTATTGTAGAAATGACTAGGCCTCCCCCAGTCGAAACGTCAAGCGACGTATGGACATTATTTGTAGATGGTTCGTCTACCCAAAATGGCTGTGGGGCAGGCATCTTGTTCAAATTGCTAGAAGGAGGTACGTTCGAGTATGCCATGAGGTTCAAATTTCAAACTCCCAATAATGAGGCCGAGTATGAAGCGTTGGTGGCAGGGATCCGGATGTGTAAGGCAGTTGGGGCACGAAAGATTGATGCTATGTCCGACTCCCAACTGGTGGTAAGTCAGGTTAATGGTGAGTATGAGGCTCGAGACGAAAACATGGTGAAATACTTGGAGATGGTAAAGAAGGAAGTTGAAGGGCTGGAATGTTTTCACCTAGTGCAAGTGCCTAGGTCGGAGAACAATCAGGCCGATGCCTTATCCAAGTTGGCTAGCTCAACTACTAGAGACTCCCCAGATCTGTCTTCTGGGAAGTTAAGGATCAACGAAGCATAGACGAGTTAGCCGACATCTAGTACATCAACAGAGCAAGCACCTGGATGGATGAGATCATTGAGTACAAGCAAACGGGAATTCTACCTCTTGATCCGAAAAAGCTAAGTATGTGAAGCGGCGAGATACGTGGTTTGTATATTGGAAGGGCCAGCTCTACAAGAAATYCTTCTCTCACCCTTTGCTCAAGTGTATTACCCCAGAGAAAGGGGCAGAGGTGCTGGATGACATCCACCAAGGCCAGTGTGGGTCTCATATTGAGGCCAGGTCTTTGGCTGAAAAGACTCTTCGGACGGGATATTATTGGCCTACCTTGAGGGAAGATGTCGCTAACTTGGTCAAGAAATGTCACAAGTGCCAAATCCATGCACACATTCATCAGCGACCAGCAAATCAGTTGTCTCTTGTGCTATCACCTCTACCGTTTGCCAAGTGGGGTGTAGACATCCTTGGACCTTTCCCGCAAGCGCCGGGGCAAAAAAAATTTTGATTGTGGCGGTGGACTACTTTACCAAATGGGTAGAAGCCGAACCGATAAGAAATATTAAAGTGCCGGATGTGCAAGGGTTTTTGACCAGCAACATTATCACTCGGTATGGTGTCCCGCAATCCATCGTCTTCGACAACGGTCCTCAGTTTGATTCCAACATCCTCACCAACTGGCTATCAGATCAAGGGATCACTGCACACTTTGCCTCCATAGCACACCCACAAGCCAATGGATAGGTTGATTCCTTCAACAAAATCATCAGTAATGGGTTGAAGAAGAAGCTAGACAATGCTAAGGGGTTGTGGGTTGATGAGCTATACAACGTGCTATGGTCTATCCGGACAACAGCGAAGAATTCCACGGGAGAAACTCCATTTACCCTTGTCTTTGGCTCGGATGCCGTATTGCCCATTGAGATGTATGAACCAACRCTTCGGGTTATGATGTATACCGAGGAAGGAAACTGGGAAGCCATGAAGTGTAATCTTGACCTCATTCCAGAAATCCGGGGCAACGCTCTTCTTCGCCAACAAATTTACAAGTTAAGGATGTTCCGAGAATACAACAAGCGTGTCAACCATAGGCCTCTCCARTTGGGAGACCTTGTGTTGAGAAAGATGGAATCTACGGGAAGGGCAAAGGAAGATGGAAAGTTGACACCGAATTGGGAAGGCCCATACTGAATTTGTGAGGTGCTAAGGGATGGAACTTTCAAGCTGGAAGATGGACAGGGGCAACGGCTTACTCACCCATGGAATACCAACAATTTGAGAATATTCTATGTTTAAACAAACATATTTGAGTCGACCTAAAGGCGCTCACCCTAAGTCGGGTTGCCAAGCGTGCACCCGCAACCACAAGTTTCAGTCGACCTGAAGGCGCTCAAAACAAGTAAAAACTTTGAAGTATCTAGATTGAATGAAAGCCTTCAATACTTTGAACTTCAATTACGTGTTATTCACACAGGGGCAACTCCCCTCCATGGGAAAAACGTAAAAATTCAAAACCAATAATTTACGCCCATAGGGTTGGCAAAGCTGCCAATAGGGCAAATGTCCCAATCTGCGAAGGGAACAATTTCCCTAGATTATAGCGCGACGAGCAAAAAGCTCTGTAAATGCGACGTGCGAGCTTTCCGTTTTATAAAAACCATGGAAATCAGCTCGCACTTAAGATCAGACTTGATCGCCTAAGGGCAAATGACCCTCAAAAGGTGCGAGGTGCGAGCTTACCGTTTTGTAAAATTGACAAAATGGCCTCGCACCAAGTCACCCAAGGGCAAGCGACCCACGGAATGTGCGAGGTGCAAGCTTACCGTTTTGTAAAATTGACAAAAATGGCCTCGCACCCAGTCACACAAGGGCTAGTGACCCACAGAATGTGCGAGGTGCGAGTTTACTGATTTGCAAAATCAATCAACATAGCTTCGCACCCTATCAGTGTTGAGGGCAAGTTTCCCAAATCGATAAGTACAAGTCCTCGACAACATTCACATAATGACTGAAGGCTATATCCTGGATTCTCAGTTGCCCAAGCAAGTGAACTGCGACATGTGAGCTTACCGTTTTGTAAAAACGATGGAAATTAGCTCGCACAACTCTACCTACTAGGGCAAGCTGCGACGTGCGAGCTTACCGTTTTGTAAAAACGATGGAAATTGGCTCGCACAAATCTACCTACCAGCGCAAGCTGCAACGTGCGAGCTTACCGTTTTGTAAAAACGGTGGAAATTGGCTCGCATATGGTGAAAAATTGCTCAAGGTTGTGACCTACGTCCTTGACTCAATACCCAAGTTTAAGGGCAATCAGTATGATTGATTGACTTGACCCCACTACTAGGCCTCAAGTCAATTAATTCTTAGAATCTATAAACTTGGACATTTCGCACAAGTACGAGATTATAATGACTAAGGGGTGTTGTTCGCACATTTGGTTTGAGGTGTAGTTCATGCGACCAATGGTGGACCCATGCACTACAGGGGCAGGTGGACCCTTGAAGTGCGAAGGCTAAGTACCCGAAGAGTAATCAACTGCGAAGTATGGGACTTAGAAACAAAAAATTAAATTTTTTTTTAAAAAAAAAGCGGAGCAAAATTGCGAGATACAAGACTTGTGATTTCTACTGGCAAGAAGGCTTATATTAGATTGATGGAGAGTGAATTACAAAGATTTCTAGACAAAAGATATGAGTTCTATGCGAGGCCTAACACTTGTACAATTTATCTAAGGATACAACAAGAGTACAACAGAATACTGTTAAGTTGGGCTGAACAAAAGCAAGGCGAGAAGAGGTCATCTGATGACTGATTTCTAAAAGCTTCCCTATCGAAAGAACAATTCTTCACTTTAGAGGGATAAACCTTGAAGAGCGAGGAGCACTAATCATCTGCGAAGCTTCAACCTGGTTGAATGTTTTACCATTGTAAACACCGATGACGCTCCTAATCATCTGCGAAGCTTTCAACCTGGTTGAATGTTTTACCATTGTAAACCCCGATGACGCTCCTAATCATCTACGAAGCTGGTGAGGCGAGGAGAAGTCATCTGATGCGAACATCAGCATTGTCCGCATCGTTCATATTCTCAATGTCGACGTGCTCATCCTGATCAGCATAGTCATCACCATCTTTGGCGACATCAACATCATCAGTATTGGCTTCCTCCTCCTCGTCACTGCTACTGCTGGCATCTGGTGCAAAGGCTCCTGTCGTCGCTGGAAGAAGAACATCAGAAGGCTGGAGTCGTAGGAATGCTCTTCGTCGTGAATTCAAACATGAAGTTCTTCTCTGGCAAGGGAGGCCTTGGGTTTTTGGATGTCAGGATGTTTTGGAGATCCACCTGCTCGACATAATCCAGTCTTTCCTCGAGACTTCGAAGGGATAGCTCTTCTTCCAGGAAATAGGCAAGCCTCCTTGACCAGTGCTCGCATCTCCTCGATGCCTTATTCTAGCCTCGCGAACTTCTCTTTGGTTCTCCTTAGAGCTGCGAGCTCCTTGTCTTGCTCCTCAGCAATGAAGCGAAGATTGAGAAGCTCATCTCGCACTTAGCCTCACCCTCGCCAATGCCTCCTTCTCAACTTGTGGCATGGCTTCAGCAAGCTTCGCCAGTACCTCTTGTTCGGTTCGCTCTGCGACGCTTTGTTGACTCTTTCTTCCTCATTCTCCGCAGACTTGGCCACATGTTGGCCAAATCTTGTGCTTGGTGAGAGGGGAGTGGTAGCCTTCTAGGACTTGCGGTAGGCTGCCTTCACCGCATGAGCTGTGACCAAGTATAGGTCGCCTCTGCATCATCGACCTTGATAGCTAAAGTGCTGCATTGGTATTCTAGGGACTCCTGGTACAACAACTTTTTGTGCTTGGCCTCGCGATTGGCCTTTCGCATGGCCTTCGCTGCCATCCAGTCGCACCATCACCTGAAGAATGTGCGAAGCAAGTTAGTAAAAGTGTGCGAAGGATAATACTTGTAAAAAATTCGAGTGAAGAAAAGAAACTTAAATCGGCGAGCCCACTCATCGCCCTACCACAAGATCCAACCTCGTATCCTGCGAGGTTGTCCTTGTACTCCTTCGTCGCACAGCGGACCATCTCGCCCACTATCTTCTTCTTCTTGTCAGATCCGAATTTGCGCGAAGAATAGTGGTCCATTGCATTCACCTCTATCCACTTATCATCTTCTTTGGCTTCAGCAGAGAGGGAAGAAACCAGCGAAGGATGTTTCTTCGCAACCAACTTGTCCAAGCCCTGGACAAAGTTATCGTCAACCTTCAGCGATGGGTGACCTTGTGGTTCTGGCCTCTCGAGAGGAGTGGAGTTTAGTGGGGGCTCGACACTCGGGTCAGCCAACAACTCCTCAAAATTGATTTAGTCAAGGTCCCCCACATAGGTGAATTCAGGTGAAAAGAACTTAAAAGCCTCAGCTCGCTTGCGAAGTTCCTCCAGCTCCTCTGCAGTGGGAACCGGCGAAGGAGGTTTCTGTGCCGCTTGATTGACCTCGCCCATTTCCGGGATATCTGCGAGGTCTTCTTCCTCGTGTAAGAGAAATTCATCATCAGCTGCATCACCTGGCACATACGGAATGGTATCTGAGTCAGACCAACCATGGGGATCAGGATGGCTAGGCCATGGGAGAGGAGAATCATGCGAAGACTTTGACCTCCTTTCATATGTCACCTCGGATGACTGCAACCCACTAGGGGTTCGCGGTCTAAACAAAGCAGGGTCCATCCTAAACTTGTTGAAGATGCGAACCTCAGTGGGATGAGCATTGGGACCCAAAATTGAACTGCGAGGGAGATGACTTCGAAGGTTGGCCCTTCTTGGTCATAGTGGTCTTCCCAGCCTTCAAGATGTCGGAAGGCTTCTTCAACTTCTGCAGAAACAAAGAAAAACACAAGTAAGCCATCTCGCAGAGATAAAGCAGAAGACTGTCTGATGTCTCACATTTTAGCAAGTGCTCATGCGAGACATACATTATACAGCCTTAGCAGTTGACAAACCAGCTCATGCAAAGGAAATTAAATTAAGTGCGAGAACAAACACTTACCCGATGAGCAGCATTCTTGTCGGCTAAAGCCTTCAACCGCCTTTCAGCTGCGAGAGCTTGAAAGTCATCGCTTACCATGGTCCCGTTCAATCGGATGGGCAATTTAACAAATGAAGCTTCTGCGAAAGGAAACCCTTGGTTAGAAAAATTCAAACAAAAAGCATAATTAACAAGTCAAACGTCTACCTCTTTCTGCTCGCGAAAGGCGACGACCACTTGCCAGCTCAAAGGCTCGCAGGAAGTCAATATTGCAAAAGCACTTAAGCGTGGGCAGCCAGTTCTTGGGGACCGTGGGCTTTTGGGCTAAGGTCCTAAATTCATGCTGAACAGTCTCGAAATACTCTAACTGTTGCACTATCACAGGTGTCCTCGCTCCTAACTCACTCTCGTTGTAGACATTTTGGTGTGAGGTCCATGAGGAAAGGATCCTCGCAAGAGTAGTCTCTTCTGTGTGCACAAGGAAGAAATCATTCTTCCAATTGTACACTTTATTGGGTTTATCCACCGAGGTCATATACTTCCCTTTCTGTTGGAGTTGGAACCAACCAGCCTGGCATCTGCTGTTCTTGGAAATCAGATGCATGCGAAGGAAGACATCTGTCTTACATTGCCAGCCTTTCACCTTACAAACGGCCATGTATCCAAGAATGTGACACCAGGACTGGGGTGTCAGTTGTGCGAGGCCAATGCCATAGGCCTTCCACACATTGGTTATAAAAGAATGAAGGGGGAAGCGAAGGCCCAAATCCACCACCGCCTTGTAAACAGCAAAGGTGTCCTCTGGCGTCTGGGTGATCGCAGTTCCTTCAGCAGGAACAACAAATATGTTCTTCACATCAGGAGCGACGAAGCCAATGTGAGGAGCATAGATGTGCTGGTTCTGCAGAAGTGCGTCCCTCCAGGCCTTTCGCACTATGGTTGACGAAGGACTGTCCTTGTCCTTATCTTCGACTTCAGAGGATTCCTCCACCTCTGGGGTTTATTCTTGGCCATCCAGGCCAAGGGGCCCTTATTATACTCCTCCTCAACCTCAACCTTGGTCCTCGCAGTCTTTTTTGGAGTCTCGCCGTCACTGCTCTCCCGCAAAGCAGCATCAATATCTGCGCTTATTTCGGCAGAGTCAAGACTCACATCCTCCATATGCACAGGAATGCGACCAGAGGTACTTGGCTGGTCTGGTTCGTCGTCATAAAACTAGTCCTGTGGCCTCCTAGTAGTCGTGGTTTTAACACGAGGCATCCTGATACGAATAAATAAAGTGTCAAGGGTGGGACGAGAAGCTACAGTGTGTGAGTACAAAAAATCAAGGGAGGAGGAAAAAGCAGTTAAATTGGAGCCAGGCGAAGTTGGACTAGGCTCTTACAAGCCCCCAACTCTATTCTTATTGGGCGAAGAGTCCGTAGAACTTGTGTCGCTCATTATTACTTTGATAAAAAAGAATAAAGAATAAGTGCGAAGTAAGGAAAGGTGCGAACAGTACCCGATGTGCGACGGTTGACGAAAAATCGAAGAACTTTGAAAACTGCGAACCGCGACGAAGAACCTTGAAAACTGCGAACAGAAGTTGTCGTGGAAGCTAGAAAACTTGCGAGAAGATGGGAGAAAAAGTGCGAGGAAGAGAGAGATTTTCAGCGAGAAAGAAGAAAAATTTCTTCCTCTAAACAGGTTGTCCATAGTTAATCTGATTTAAAAGTGATTCAATAATTCCGGTCTTTGTTTAGCAAAATATATACAAAGTGTACAACATAACAATATGTAATAATATGAGTGCATAAACTTCAAAGTATATGCAACTCATCTTACCTAAATCTGCAAAGAAAACAAAAGTTAGTTTTGTAAACAATGAACGATCCTTTGCCTTGAATCGCTACATGAAACAAAGAAACAATTGTTAGTCCATGATAAAACGCAAGCGCAATGGATCTTTCGCCTTGAATTGCTATACAAGAATAGAGAATTGTTAATTGAATGAATAATAATGAATGAAATGAAATGAAAACCAAACCATGAAAACCTTGAAACAATGAGAAAATCTTACATTTTACATGAAACGATTGAGAAGTGAGTTTCTACATGTTTTAATTGAATTAAAACTCATAGCAAATGGTTAGTCAATTAAAAGAAGTGAGAGAGAAGTTATTGGTGGAGTTTCTCAGAATTCAACTTTGTTATCGGCTTGTTGATTCCGAAAGAGAATCGATGCTTTGAACTAAAACGAATGTGTAATGTGTTTGAGAGTTTTTAGAGAGAGAGAAGTATGCGTATGAATGTTGTGAAGTGTCGGGAATTGTGCGTGTGTGAAGCCGTGTACCGGACTGAGCAAGTGCAAGAGTGTATTTATAGGCACGAGGCAATTTTTTTGAGCAAAGAAAACCCTGCGTATATACGTTGTATTTGAGCGTATATACGCTGCTTCCTGCGTATATACGCTCATTATCCAGCGTATATACGCTGCTCACCTTCCATAAGTTTTTGGCAACTTCGTATGGCCTGGTTGAGCGTATATACGCTCCTGTTGAGCGTATATACGCTCCTGATGAGCGCTATATAGCTCTCATTTTGCGTATATACGCTCAATGATTTCGTATATATTTTTCCAAAACCTCGAAATATTTTGATTTCCTCTATTTTATTCGTGATTTCCTTTGATTCGACGCACCTAGACACCTTGCTCTCCAGAAAGGAGTTCTAGAATGTTCTAGAAGGTTCCCGTATTTCCGGAGTATTTCTCTAATTATTCACATGTATTTTCTGCGTATTCTGCGTATTTAAACATTGCAAAATTCATAGAAAATCATAGAAAATCAGAAAAATAATTTAAAATACTGGCGGATTCAGAAAAATGTGACGGACATGATGAAAATCAAAAAAGCATGAGAATCGCCTTTGAAAACCTTTGAAACCTTTGAGAAACCGAAAGAAATATTTTGCTTGCCTTTTTGACCTTTGCACATATTTTCCGAGTAGAAACCTTGCGTATTTCCAACTTTTGTGACATTCAAAGCATCTTTTCTTGATTCGAAACAACGCGAGACGCGGTATGTTTTCATCACGGATTCACTCATTTGGGGGACACATTTTCAGGTGTCTAATACATGTCCGAACCCACACTTTGGTTACTGGACTACTTGTGGGGCCACTAGTTTGGCACCAATGTTCGGGCGTCCGGATAACTATATAGGCACGGTGGCGATCCCTCAATTCGACAACACACACCAACGCATTCAATGCGGATTACATGGCTCAACTCCATGACACTGAAGTCGAGGTACCCTCGACTCCTAAGGGGGGTTGAAGGCCCTACCTGGCTACAATATTGCCTCAGCTTTTGGTTGAGAGAGGGGTTGGAGGCTCTCCGTCTATGCTACGTCGAGAGAGCTGACCTTCTATTGGACGTAGACTTGCTTCTGGCTTTCCCTTGCTCTCTGGCTTCAGAAATCTGAGGCTGACACCCTGCAAAGGAGACAATAATCTATTTGGATTATCTCCCCTCCGATTGCTTAGTAAGTATGGAGTTTAGGGGATAAAAAGTGCCAGCAGAGGGAGAAAGTAGTTGAGAGTCATGCAATATGTATGAAATGTGTTGTTTCCTTGGGTTTTGGGTATTTATAGGCAATCCCTCAAAACAAGGAACGCACTTGGATGGGTGACACTTGTCATCCTCTCATCTTCCGAGCGTTCCTTACTACTGTTTCGTGTAGAAACGTCGGTCTCTGTCCGTTTTGGTTGGATTAATAAAAACGGTGACAGTTTGCCACGTGATCATTTTGACCAATATTTGAAAGGACCGTGTGCAGGGATTTTTCGTGCCACATCATCTTCCCCCTCAAAGGACCCAATAAATCGTTGTGGATTATTTTTGGGGTTTGATTTTGATTTACATTACTGAAATTACATTGTTCAAATAACCTCAAATCACAATAAAATAGGATATTTTTCCCTTTTTTCTTTTCTCTTCTTTTTTTTGCATTGGGAAGTGTGTCTTCGTGGGAGAGAGATGGCAGGCCATGATTCTAAATTCGCACATTGGAATTCGCAAGGCACAGCAGTATTGTTGACCAAGCTTCTTCCCGCAAAATTTCCCCTTCCGTTCAAATTTAATTAAGGGGAAAGTGAGCCGTTGAGCAAGTGGGGTATATATTCCTGGAGGGGAG
>SNQN01012370.1:0-16183 GCA_008642245.1 Bassia scoparia
TGAAATGGCAATGGTGGAGGTGGCAACTAAATAAAGGTAATTAATTGGGTTTATCTCAGTTTTTGGATGAATTTTCATAAGATCTTGGCTCAAGTTAGCCAATTACCCTTAATTATTAAAGGTAAAACAATTCAAACACAACCACCATTTTTTGAAGTCGGTGTGTTTCGGAGGTGCAATCACTGCCCACTCATGGTGAAATCGAAGAAGAGCGAGAAAATTCAGTGAAAAAATGAAGTTAATACAACATTGAAGCAGATGAATTGACTAAAGGGTGAGGAAGAAGAAAGAGAAGACAATGGAATTTCGAGGGAGGTAGTGAGAAGTAAGAAAGAAAAATAAACGAAAAGACGCATTTGCCTCCATATTTAACAGATTTTGCTAACGGAAGTAACGAAGGTGGGAGTTTACGAAAAATGGTGTAACTAAAGGTGGGAGAATAAAAAAAAAAGGACTAAAAGGTGGGAGTTTCCAAAATGTTGCAACTAAAAAGTGGGAGTTGACAATTTTTCCTAATTTTTATGCAGTGATTTTTGAATGACATATAGTGACATTTTGATGCACATAGTGTACATGGAATGCATTCAAAGACTTTGTAATTTTGCAATTAAAAAAAAGTCAAGACGAATAGATTACCAGCACAATGTCGTACGAAGAGGTGTAGAGGAGTCTTGTTGAGCAAATTGTCCTTGATGAGCAAGATCTCCGGGTACTCCTTCACGTACCGAAACAACTCCTCGGCCACGATCAAGTTTTTGTTTCGAAGTGCGACATGGAACGGCGTGTCGCCATCATTATTGACCTCCAATAAATATGTCGCAACAGAACTCCCACTACTACTGCTTTTTCGGAGATGAAAAATCAGGTTACCGACAATAATCTCCTTGTTTGTAATGAGAGCAGCCTCATGAAGAGGGGTGTTGCCGTAGTTGTTCTTACGTCGGAGAAGTTCTGGGAACGATTCGGCGGCTTCCTGGATGAAAAACCAGTGACCATGCCCAATAGCAATGTGGAAAATGGTGTTGCCAGCATGTGGTGTCCTGAAACACGAGATTGTATCCCTATGTTTTGAAATAAAGCCATCATTCAGGTAATTTCCTTTGAAAATGGCGGATTCGACCTCAGCTTTTGATGCAGCCTCCATTTTCTCTCTCTCTCTCTCTCTCTTTCTGTTAGTTATTAGTTTTTCTTCTTCTGATCTCTTTAATTAAAGCTTTAAAAGTGTTGATCGATATAACCTTGGATGCCGGCCTTTTATCATATCATGGATTTGGTAGGTGTCAGTCAGTGAGTGTGCAAATTGCTATTAAATTACTCCTTTGGTATCTAATAATACTATACAGCAACATCGAGTACTAGTTAAGGCATCACTACAAATTGCAAATCGCTTGACAATTTAATAGCAATTTGCACACTCACTAAGTGACACCTACCAAATCACTACAAATTGCAAATCGCTTGACTATTTTATTATCAGGACATCACTACATGCCAATCGCTTCCACGGGACTGAAATGAAACGCCTCATCATGTTTAAGTCATGCTTGGTTATTCTAATATGATGCTTGGTTATTATGAGTTACTCTAATATGATAGCACAATAAATTTATTATGCACCCGATGCATCTAAAACTTTTCCAAAGGAAAAATATGTATTACCCTCATTCGGAGAGATTGAGTAATTATTACTCCAATATGAGGGTAATAATTACCTTAGTGTGGAGGGTAACTATCTCCCTCTAAGGTCTGAAAAAACTAAGAAGAATTGAAAAGAAAACATGAGAAATAAGATGATGATAGATGAATAATTACATTTTTGTGTGACTAAAAAAGGGAGAAGTGGGGTAATTATTACTCCAATATGAGGGTAATAATTACCTTAGTGTGGAGGGTAACTATCTCCCTCTAAGGTCTGAAAAAACTAAGAAGAATTGAAAAGAAAACATGAGAAATAAGATGATGATAGATGAATAATTACATTTTTGTGTGACTAAAAAAGGGAGAAGTGAGATAATTATTACCTCAGTATGAGGGTCACAATTACCCTAGTGAGGAGGAAGGTAACTATCTCCCTCCCAAATGAGGGTAATCCGATGAATTTTAATTTTATTTTCTCTCTCCTTTTAGGTAGTAACTTTAGTTTGTATTTTGAGCACTATTCGTCATTTTCTTCAATTGTCTATTTCATTTTGAAGCTCCTGTACTTGGAATTCGTGGCTCAAATAAATTTGATATTCAAACACTAGTAATTATTTTGTACCTCTTGCACATCTTTATTTTCATTTTGGTTAAGTTTTAGATGAATTGTATTTTTTGGGGTTTGTATGAGATTTTGTTAGTTTTACTTAAAACTTTGAATCTTGTTTTAAAGCATGTCTAATATGTATGTTATTGTATTTTTATGCATGTGTGAGTAATTTCCATATATACTAGGATTGGTTGAGACCCTCATTTCACCGAAGGGGGAAAAAAGAAGAAGAAAGAGAGAGGTCCATTACTTTGTGCTTAAACCCAGCTGTTGAAGCTGAGGAGTTGTATCTTAGGGAGCTTCATTTAGGTCCATGAGTATATGAAATAAAGAAAAAAGGGGTATTATAGTCATTAATAAATGTTATTTATCCTTGTCCTAATTTTGTCCTATATTCATGCTAAACAATGTATTAAGAATAAATAATCCTTGTCCCTGTTCATAATCTCTACCGCTTTTTCAAAAGCCAAATGCCCTGTAAATGTACAACTGTAGGAATAAGGGATTACTTTTTTAATATATAAATATATCACAATTGGGGCTTTGTGTAGTTGGTTAGCTTGAACAAGCCACTCATCAGGGTTAACTTTTCCCTTTTGGTTGTTCTATCATGATTTATAAGGTTGTGTTTGGGAAGATAAATTTCATTTCAAATGCATCATTTTTTTTTTTTTTTGATGCAAACAGGGGCAGAACAAAACAACTAGCGGTTAGAGGTTAAGCCTCTCAAATACAACTCTTGCACAGTACCGCAAGGTCGATTAATTACAATAGTATCTCCATTACAAATGGGCATAGAACTACTACGTGTTTCCTTGGCAAGGCAATCCGCAAGAGAATTAGCTTGTCTRGGAATATGCAGCAGAGAAACCTCCTCCAACTGAGCCATACGGTCCCTGCAAAGGCAAACCAGATTAAACAGAGCATCTTTCCCCACACAAGGACTCAGGACCCTATCCACAGCTACCAAACAATCAGATTGAACAATAACATGTTTCCCTCTCCAGCTATGAAAACCAGACAAAAAAATAAAACATTCCAGCACTGCCCAAAGCTCAGCCTCAAGGGGGGAGGAAACCGTTCTACGACACGCAAACCCGGTGAGCCAAACACCCCTGTGATCACGACATACACCCGCTAACCCAGCCACACCCGGGGAGCAAGAGAGCGAAGCATCCACATTAAAAACAAGAGTACCCTCATTGGGTGCTGACCAAACTGGAGCTCGGTTTTGCCTGGGTGGCAAAATTGGCTTGGCCCCATAGAACTCTAGTGCCATTCTGAAAGCATCCGCCTTYACACGAGAGGAATCATGGGCTACACCCTGAAAAATTCTCGTATTTCGCCGCAACCAAAGGCTCCAAACAAAGTGACCAAAAAACACAGGCCAAGGGATAGAGAAGTAAGATGAAGAAGCTCGAAGATTGGACTTGAGCCATGAAACCAGATCAGAAGGGCCCTCAAGAGGGTTAAGAGAGATGGTGGCCCAAGCCTCTACAGCCTGGGGGCAAGACCTMAGAATGTGATGAGAATCTTCCCATCCATGAGAGCAAAAGCAACAACCTGCTGTTTGGGTGATGTGTCTGGATGCTAGGGTTGCTTTATGAGGAATCCTGTCTTGGCAGCAGAGCCACAAGAAAAACTGAATCTTTGGCGGGCAGTTGACAGACCACACCCAATTAAGAGACAGATCCGGGGGGCGAGGAGGAGAGAGAAGCTTGAAAGCACCCTTGAAATCGAAGGACATATCATTGGAAAGAGTAGAGTAGCCAAAGTCCTGGAGGTGAGAAAAATGCCGGGCAGAAGGTAGAAGAGCCAAGACTTCCAAAGGGAGGGMAAAAGAAATGGTACTGGGGTCAAACCCATTCCCATTGAAGCAAGCCTGCACCHTGAGATCCTCRTCCCCTCTKGRCAAAGGGCCATYGATYAGACTRCTAAGGGGGGCCTCCCCCAACCAAGGTTGATGCCAGAAACTGATAGAACTGCCATCTCCAACCCCAAAACGAATCGACCCCTCAAAGAGCTCAAGGACTTTCCCCATGCCCTTCCACACATGGGAGCCAGAGGAGAAAGATTTCAGACGTGTACCCCTGAAGTATTTAGCTTTCAAGACTTGGATAGCCAGATTCTCCTGCTGATGTAGGAGTCTCCACCACAGTTTGATGAAGAAAACTTTGTTGAGGATTTTGCAGCATCTAAGGCCCAAACCCCCTGCCTCCTTAGGTTTTGCAATCTGTTGCCAACTCACCAAGTGGGTACCCTTGTTGCCATCCCCTTTACCCCATAGGAAATGAGCCATGATGCTGTTAAGGGAATGAAGGGCTTTGAGGGGAAAGGAGAGAGCCTGCATGTAGTACTGAGGAATAGAGTTCAAAGCAGATTTAATCAACACCAATTTCCCCGCCTTGGAGAGGACATTAGCCTTCCATGAGCTCAACTTGCTTTTCATCTTCTGGATAACAAAATTAACATCCCGGAGTCTTGGCTTTCGGGAAAGAAGTGGAAAGCCTAGGTAAGGAGAGAGGTCCGAGGCCTCCCTAACACCCAAAATGCCACACAGATCAGTCTTGATATCCCCAGGAGTGTTACTAGAAAAAAGGACTGCACTCTTAGCAAAATTGACAGTTTGTCCCGAGGCTTCACAGAAGATTTGGAGGATATTATGTAAGGTATGGACAGTATCATGAGAAGCCTCTCCAAACAAAAGGATGTCGTCGGCGAATAACAGATGGGAGACCTCTAACTTTTCCTTTCCAAAGGTCACAGGGGTCCATAGCTTCTTGGAACAGGCCTCATGGATAAGGGTAGACAAGAGCTCCATACAAATGATAAAAAGATAGGGGGAYAGGGGATCCCCCTGTCTTATGCCCCTCGAAGGCAAGAAACTCTCCGTTTTCACTCCATTCACCAGCACCGAGGAAGAGAGAGAAGTCACACAGCTCATAACCAACCGCACAGAAGACTCATCTAACCCAAAGGAAAATAAAGATCTCCTAATGAAGTTCCATTCAAGCTTGTCATAAGCTTTCTCAAGYTCGAGTTTKAGAGCAAACCAACCATTACCCTTGGWAGTGTGTTTGAAAGTGTGGAGGACTTCAGTTGCAATGAGAACATTGGTATCCGTACCCCTACCCGGCAAAAAACTGTTCTGATTGGGGGATAGAGTAAGAGGAAGCAGAGGTTTTAGCCTGTTGGAGATAATCTTGGAGATGACCTTATAACTGATATTGCAGAGACTAATTGGGCGGAAGCTGTTCACTGATTCTGGGCAGTCTATCTTTGGAATGAGAGAGATAAGGGTCTCATTCAGAGAGGGTGGGAGAGAACCTGACAAAAAKACATTCTGGACAAGTGCMAMGAGATCTGGAGCAACAACATCCCAAAARCGTTTATAGAAAAAGGCATGAAAACCATCGGGGCCAGGWGCCTTGAAAGAGCCCATGTTCTTAACTGTGTCCCAAATCTCCTCAGAGGAAGGGGTATGGCAAATGTTAGTTGTGCTGGCAGTGGGACCCAGAAAAGGTGGGTGGTCCCAATCATAGGTGGAAGCAGACATAGAGGTAGAAAATAAGAATTTGAACATTTCAAATGACAAGGTAAATCATGTTAAGAATTTGAAATGATTTACCTTGTCATTTGAAATCCTTAACTACATGACTTATTACTTGGTAATTGTAAAATTTGGACAAATTCTTCATTTGAAATTTTTGGACATTCAAACACTATCATTGTCCCAATTCCAGAATTTCAAATGAAATTTTAGAATCTAAACACACCATTGAATTTTATTTTATTTTTAACATGTTTTTACTATTTTTTTTAACTCAATGAACCTACCACTTTTTCATACTTTCCTTCATTTACCTATTTTCTGATTTTTCTCTAGTCTGCATATCAAATATGAACGCGAGAGTAACGATACGGTGAGATTGGATTTTAAAGTTTACTAATACAACTTGTATTCCTTTCTTCTTAATTATTTATTTACACTGTCAATCTGTCATTTAGTTTGACAGATTGTCAATACTTGGCGATTTATGAGATGAAGTAAACGCTTATGAATTTAGTATTGTATTCAGTCAATGCCTATCATGAGAATTGATGGACGAGTAATTCTTTTTTATTCATAGAAAATAGGAGGATTAATATATCAAGATTGGATCAGATCAAATATCAAACTGGATTTTAATAATCTACTCAATTACTCATTAAGACGATTCAAACTAGATTCTACTTGATTATATTCACTTTTATATATTGAACGATAAATTAGAAAATTTTCACAATTTATGAATAAATAAGCTTTCCTTGTGATCTCTATTATATAAGCCAGGGGAGCATGGTGTCCCCTATGAAATTACCTAGTACCCTTAATGATTTGAGTATTTTAAAAATATATATTAAATTCAAATATAGCTATAAAACTTACACTAAAAATGGAAATATTGCTCACAAGTTTATGCATTTATTCTAACAAAATAAATATGAAAATTATAACATTAAATTATTTTATCAATTAATACACAATTAAGTACTCTTTATTACATATAAACAAATTATATCAAGTTTCAATCTATTCAAAAGACAAATAGTTGCTAAACATATATGAACAAACCAAAGTATCATTAATGAACATATACTATATTCTACATAAAAATTCAACAAAAATGAGGTACCGATTATTTTTTATTATCAATTATTGGCTTGAAATCATAACATTCAACTTTTTCAAAATAATTTCATCCATATTATTAAATACTAAAAGAAAAAGAAAATTTGGGTGGGAGACCTAAGTCACAAAGACACAAGCAAAGGCAATGAATTAGAAATTAAAATGTTTAACATTTAATTTTTTACTTTTAGCAATTATGCAAAAAAAGAAAAATTTATCGCATAAAAAAATTCAAGCACGCATCGCGTGCATCAATACTAGTAAGAATTTAGTGGAACGAGGAAGTAGACCTGCAATCGGTCGTCGGATCGGTCGATACGGATCGGACCATTTTCGGATCGTGTTAGGGTCAGATCGGTTTCGGATCGGACCGATCCATCGGATTCGGACCAACATTCGGATCATTTTACTTTCGGTCCAAGTCGGYACTCGGATCGGATCAGATRGGATAATTTTCGGAATCGATGGAGTAAAAACTTAAACTTTTGTAGTTTTAGGCATATTTAGATAACTTATTCAAGATCGGATCGGGATCAGTTCGGATATCGGATYAGTATCGGACCAAGTTTGTTTTGGATCGGATTCGGATCYAACTYACCCATCGYATTCGGACCAACATTCGGATCATCCATTTTKYAATCGAATCGGGACCGCGGATRYGGACGGTCGGATCGAATATTCGYATTCGAATCAATTTTTGCCAGGTCTAGGAGGAAGTAAMATATTAGCCCCGGCAACACCGCCYGTCACTAACAATCAAATCAATTCTCCTTTGTATTACTCACGAAGTATAAAAGTCTGGATCAGAAACATATTTGATAACTATTTCTCCACTATTTCATATACTTCGTATTTTATTTTCAAATTTTGAATTGAATTACACCTAAAACTAGTTGTTTCCTCACTTTGCGTGCTTTAAATAATCTCACAAGTCAATAATATTTAACAAATATTATACTTTATTATTCTCTTTAATATTCAAAATTAAACATTTATCTTACTGTTCAAAATTATTTCCATTACTTTTTTTGTGGTACGTTAAATTTTCTGTTGTAAATTACTTGCATTATTCATTTTTGGAAACTAAATTTATAGACTTTAACCAACTACTTGCATTATTCATTTTTGGAAACAAAATTTATAGACTTTGACCAATTACTTGCATCGATCATATTAAAATAGTCAAATAAGATTTTGTAAGATTTGTCTAAATGTGTAATTTATTAAATATCAAATTTTTTATGATTTTATAAAATAGACAAGTTGAATTATTAATGATCAAAGTTGAGTCCTACAAATTGTGTAACATGATACGATACAAGAAAATAACTACAAAAGGATTAGAAGTGGTAGTGGTTGTAGACTTGTAGTGTCAGAAATTTGAGTTTGTGTGCGAGTTGCATATATATGGTAATAAGGATTGTTAATGAGTCAAGCCTACTTGTAAGCAGCTAAAGTTAGGCTCGAAATTTTCACTAGTCGAGCGTTAGTTATGTTCGACACAAAAGCTCAAAAATAGCGTTAGTTTTAATTACCCAATAAATTATCATAATAATCATAAAATCAATAGTGTACTATTGATAAGCCTAACAAAAACAAATCATAACTATTAATATAAAGTTAATATATTGCTATCGTTTTCAAAATAGAATAGAGTTTTAATGTTTTTTAAACTTGATTTTTAAGAATTGTAAAATATTTATTAAGAAAATGTATGGATGATTATTTTATAATTGTCTCTCTAATATTAAGCTATTTAAGTTGCATTTAATTTTTGCCTCACATAATTTATGGTTTCCTTTAAAAGTAACTAGATCCAAAGCTAATTCATAATTATGCGAAAATGTGACTTTAGATGTATCCATATTCTTTTTGTCGCAAAAAAATGTTAATTTTAGAGAAAACAATAATTCTGCAATAATGCCAAAAAAAAAATTGATGGAAGTACAAAGCCAAATCAGCTCATTTAAAGCGTTGAAAATGCTTATTTATAGAGTTTCCATAAGCGCTTTTGTATGAGGGCGCTGYGAAAGAATTTAAAACGCTTCCCATAAGCACTTTCATTAAGTATATTTCTTTTAAAGGATTAAATTTTCTTCTAATAAGCGTTGTAAATAGTATACATATAAGCCAAATTTTTGGTGGTTGTTTCTAGTATTACAAAAGCGTTTTCTTCTGAAGCGCTGTAAATTGTTAGTTTGGAAAAAAAATTATTATTACATTTTTGCAGGTTTTTTTTATATAAAAACCTATTTATTGTACCCATATAAGAACTTGTATCGTAACGATTTTGGCAATTACAAGTCTAATAATAAGAAAGTATTTAATCGTTTAATATTTCTAAAATTAAGGTACTAGAATCAAATTTTTTAGATATAAATTCAATCGCTTAAAAAATTAGACAAAATTTAAAAAACAACAATTTCAGAACATAGAAAAAAGTCTAGCCATAATAATCATCAAAGGTCAAAAGGGAGAAAACTGGACGGCCAATTCAACTCGTCACTTCATTAATTTCGCGTTGCCCATAACTTGAAAACATTGCAATAAAAAATATTGCAAGAGAAATATTCATAATTAGTATGCGACCTAAAATAAATTCACTAATCTCTATTATAGGGAAGGGAGGAAGGAAGATGTGTGTCCCTCTTAAATGACCTTTATAATCTTAATGAATTTTAAATTTTTTTTTGAATTGAAGTGCCCAAACTACCCTTTACTTATTAGAGAATTTAAATCGAAATTTCATTTATTATGTGACTTAATTAGTACAAAGCTAAATAAGAACTAAGTCCAGATTGGATTGAACACATATGGTATAATATTGATTTCATGTTACATTTATTTACAAAATAATATAAATTCAGAATTTTCAAATTGTATGTTTAGTTAGAAACATTTTATATTAATACATTTTATATATCATTTTTAATGAAATATTAAACAATTTTATACGTCTAAGCACGCATGCGGTGCACATAAAACTAGTAATATATATACCAAGTGAATTAAATACATCTTCATGTATTTGGGTTTGTCTATACTTGATAATCTTTTCATGAATTTCATGACAAATAACCACATAAACTACATTTTGCTGAAGAGGAGCTACACAAATCAACTAATTTTGACGAGGGCACTACACTAGAAAAATTAAGTAATAGTTGAAAATGGTTGTATGTCGAAAATTTAGGTTAATGTCGAAAAGGCGGTCAAAAGATAGTGATAAGCAATTAAAAATACTAATGTAGGTAGTATTGTATAAAAAAATGAAAAGATAATTTTATACAAAATTCATCGAAAGATGGTAGGTTATGTACAATTTTTCCACATCTTACTCCCTACAATTTACAATGTTTTGTTGTTGACAAAGACACGTAATCTCTGCGTCATTTAATATTTAGGTCACATGGTGACATTGATTTTCGTAACATTGAATTTCACAACAATTAATACAGTGTCTTTTCTTCGTATTTATTTATTTACAATGTATCGAATTTCACATATTATCACATTTGTGCGACTGATATAATAAGATTAAGTAAACGATTATTATTTATATCGGTCAATGCTTAATCGTGGAATTGATGGACGAGTAATTCTTTTTTCTTAGGATGGTATCTAGTACTGTCATCCCTTCTCTCAATCACATTCGTGTGGTGAGTTGGCACAACATTAAGGTAGAAAAAAATCAGGAGAGTGAATCAAAAAAGATAAAGACGAAAGAAAAAATATTGTTAAAGATGAAAATTTAATAGTGAGCACACATACATGGGGTTTACATTATTTTATTACTTTGTATTTATTTATAGAGGTATCGTTGTAATTTTGGTGGGATCATTATCATAAAAAATGCAGTATTTTTGCAAACCTCCTAAATAGGAAAGAAGTCAAGTAAAAAGAAAATAAAAGAGTACCCTTCGTTCCTTTGAAATTCATGTCATATCCGTTTATTTACTATTACAAGTGAAGAAAATCTTATAATAATTATAATGTATAGTAATATAGTCATGTGGTTTAATTTGATTCGTATTAATGAATAGATTATTAATATTCAATTGTTATAATTTTCTCAAATGTGTAATTAAATATATAAGCGATACAAAACATGCATTGGGAAGCGTATGAATAGTAACTGYCAGGATTTTCYTGGAACAGYGYGAGTATCAAATACTGCTGATGTGACATCCTTATAGGCTGCCACGTGTCCTTTGAAAAGGTGATCAMGCAACCTTATAATATGCTCTGTTGGCTTCATTATGGTGATATATCATCTACCTGTACTGCCACTTGYCTCWATGACAGGAAGGACACGTGTCCTATATTTAAATAATCCAGCCTTTACTAATTGCAAATTATTACTACAGTAATGATTATGTAGTAAAAAGGGGAACCCGAAAAGACAACCCCATCTGCAGGCAAATGGGCTCCTTCTAGGTTCCCTAAAAGCCAGCCCACTGTACATTGTCCATTGGTTTAGTGCCACATGGCATTAACTGGTTGGGGGATGCTCCCATTGGGATCAGTATAAATACTTGAGTACACTACTCCCAACCGGACATTCACTATTCACCATTCATTGCATTTCAGTCATTACACTTCAGTCATTTCATCCACCTATCAAATCACATTTATTGTTTCACTGTAAAAGGGAGTTTCCTTCTATCCCCATTTATTCCTTCTTTACCCCTCATCTTACACTCACTAACTTAGGCATCGGAGGGAGGATAATTGTAAAATTATCTTCTTTGTTTCAGGTCGGTGGTGGACGCGCACAAGAGTCGAGCAACATGCAGTCTTCAGGTAGCGGGCAGTCTCCAGTCGCCTACCTCCTCGTCCGTCCAAGTCTGTCCGTGATCTACTCGACTCCATCTCACGTGGCTAGGGAGAGCCTATCCATACCCCTCGAATCATCCAACTCGTTCTCTACGTTACACTTGTAACATCAACTGCAATATTTAACTCTTGAAGGCTTGAAGAAGGGTGTTGTTTTGGGTGCCCCTCGTACGTCAACTCGACATATTTAATTGAGCGAAGTAAGGTTTCCTTAAAAGTACTTCATTACCACTCCAATCCATGAATCTTTTTCATCACYACACATCTAATCTAAWAATRTACAYCTCGTTTTGTGTGGAARCAGTCACACCTATTATTRTGTGTGGKTGYCAACAKGACATAACGGACTCTGTTATATCCGTACAGTCCGTACAACATTACTTACCTAACAAAATATTATAACTACTATAAAAGCCCACACTAATCCCTAAAAAGCTAACACTAAAACCTAAAAAAATTCAGCCGCCATAATTTCTCTCTTCTACAATCTACTGCTTCTCCTCAAGCAATTTCTGAAGCTTTCTCTCTCGCCGCGCAATCTGCTGCCTTCTGCTCAAGCATCTCCAAAGCTTTCTCTCTCCTGCAATCTGCTGCTTCTCCTCAAGCAATCTCAAAACTTTCTCTCTCCTACAATCTGCTGCTTTCCTCAAGCAGTCTCGAGAGATTTTCTCTCTCTGCAATCTAACTAATTCTCCAACAACCTCCAAAAGGACACTGAAAAAATTCTTTAAAAAAATGAAATCAAATGAAAGACGAGATTACAGCAGATTCTTCAAACAATTCAATCATTGACAGCAATAATACAATTAGAAGAATACAAATACCAATGGAAGTTAAACAATTGAAGATTCGATCAGCATTTACAACTCACGAAGTTATGGGAGATTTTGAACATGCAAGACAATTTGCAAACAAGAAGTTGATGAAAAATGCAGGAAGAAGCCATAATCAACGATTTCTTAGAGACAGGTAACAATATATGTGACTACTTTTTCTGAATTATATGACTACTTTTTAAAATATATGAACTATTTTCTTTTATAAACTATTATGATTACTTTCATGCATATTATGATTATTTTCATTATGTCAACTTCTGAATACTTTTTGTCTATATTTGATTACTTTATTTTACGCAGTACTATTTTTTCAATCATGAATATTTTAAACAAAAAAAAGTAGAGAATGAACAACAACAAACTAAACTCAAAGCTCAACTATAATTTCATTTTCATATTTAATTGAATTAACTTTTAAAAAAATAAAAAAGAAATCACAGAATACAACACTTTATTTAAAAAATATACAATTAGGATTACTTTTCAAAAATATTAAGTTTTATTTTCAAGCGATATTATGATTACTTTTCATTAAGTAAACAATTTATGATTCTTTTTGTCTATATTATGATTACTTTTTATTTAAGCAGTAGTATTTTTCAAATCATGAAATATTTTAAAACAAAATAAGTACTAGAAATAGACAACAACACACTTAACTCAATTACTCAAAGCTAAATATAATCATTCTGTTTCAATGTTTACTTGAATTAATTTTTTTAAAAACTAAAAAAGAAAACACAAAAACTAGTTTCTTCACCAAATCAATTACTTTGCTATTTTACTTTTATTACTTTTATAAATTAGATCAACTACTTTTTTTCATTTTCAAACAAACACAGTATTTTAACAAAAATAAGTAATCTTAATATTTCAAAGAAGTAAACTAATTGAATTAAAAATATGGAACAACAATCAGCAAATGTAAAACCCCAAAAAACAATCTCAAAAAGGAACAAAAAAACACAGATCCAACAAAATTCGAGCATAATAAATACGATCTAAAAGAAAACAAACTTTAATTAAAACATATAATTAAGATTACTTTTGATGCATATTCGATTACTTTCAATATGTAAACTTATTCAACTTACTTTTATGTATATCACCACTACTTTTCACATATGTAATGTATTACTTTTTAGATTATAAACAAGTGTTAAAAAAAACCAAGAATAACACTCTAAACTAAAAAATGAAGTATTGACAATACACATTTACAGTATAGAACTGAAAATCAAGAAAAATAAAAAAAACTTAAAATAATAAATAATCACTAGTTAAATAAGAGTCAATACCTGCAAAATCTTCAAACAAAGCCATTGCTTCGAGCTGAATCTCGTCGTATTCGATTGAGAGACGCACAAAAGCAAAGCATTGGACATGTAAAATATTCAGAACAGAAGCACTTGCATGTAGAAGACTTCGGAAAATCTTAATTTCAAATCAAATGAGAAAATTTCAAAATTCACCCAGATTTGAAAATCTTGTTATGTTTTTCTTTCAAAACAAAACACACAAAACAACAAGATCGAAAAAGCTGAATTTTCAAAAGTCAGAATCTACTAGACAAAGTAGAAAGAGAAAAGGAAAAAGAAGTGAGAAAGAGAAGTAAAAAGAAAAAAATGAGAAAGTAGAGAGAATAGAAAGAGAGAAAAGCAGAACATTAGAAATTAAAAAGAGAGAGGAAGAAGCATGAAAGAAGAAGAGAGGAAGAAAAAAAAGAAAGAGATAATCTTTATTTCCTGTTTTCAGAATTTATATAATTCAGAATGAAACATGAACTATATTCTGAATAAAATGACTACAGTTTCTAAAATTTAGGCCATTACTGTCTTCTAAAGTCATATGATTACTGTTTGTCAATTCAAGAATTAAATTTTCTTTATCACATCCAGAAAACACAAGAATTACTTTTAATAATAATACAAATTAAATACTTTTCCAACAGAAAATGAATTAATTTTCTATAATATTTACTTGCAACTTTGATCTAGCTAAAAACTTCAATTTTTATGTCCTTTTGAGAATTTATATGATGCAGAATGCACATAAGTACTGGTTCTGATCAAATGAACTACATCCTTAAAGATTTTTAGGCATTACTTTTTCTGAAAAATTATGAATTACTTTGGGTCAATTACAGTAGGAATTACCTTTTCTGAATAAATGAATTGTAATTTCTAAATTTAAGGCATTACTTTTCCGAATGTTATGAATTATTTTTTTTCGTTAGATGGATTACTTTTTCTCTATTCTGGGAATTACTTTTAACATAGAAACTGAGGATTCTAGCCAAAATGGTTTACGCAGTAAATGCTGAAAACACAGATCGTTACATCTGATCAATTAAATGAATGTCAACAATGGAAAACCTCAAAGACTGCGCAATCACATCAGACTGATATGCAAGACTCGAATGAATATACAGATAGAGTCATACAACAAACTTAGTTGGTTTCACAGCTAATACTTGGCAAGAAATATATGATGCTTATAAAAAGCATTCAAAAGCAATAGGTTTTGGAATACGAAAGACAACTACAAGATATACACAACGCAAAAACAGGAGAATCAAGGGAAAAGAATTCAGATGTAATAGAGCAGGATTCCGATGTACAAAACAGAACACTAAATCTCCTATGCTTAACATCAAAACCAGAACACCAACTCAAGAATCAAGCGGAAAAGAAGAAGCAACACAAAATAAAAAGAGGAAAAAGAAGAAAGTGGCAGTAACAACAACTGGTTGCAAGGCTTATATAAGGGCAAAAGTAATAGATGATGGTACATGGGAGGTTGATAACCACATTATCGCACACAACCATCCACTATCAAGAGAAGAACATGAAAAACAGCATATATCAAATAGGAAAATGACTGAGGAAAAAGCGGAAGCTATTGACCTAATGCTTTCAGCAGGTCGTAAAGCAACACATCATTCAACTTAATGGCAATTGAAGCTGGAGGGTCTGATGCAATTGTACATTCAATCATCGATCATCACAATTATATTTCAAGACAAAAATGATAGAGATTGAGGGGGGTGATGCACAAAATGTTAAAGATTTAATGTATCAAAGACAAACAGAGGATCCCGGATACTTTTTTAGATTTAAAATAGGGGGAGAAGACAAGGGAAACAAGCTTACTGCAATTTTTTGGAGGGACTCCGAGATGCTTGATGACTATACACTTTATGGTGATGTGATTATTTTTGACACAACATTTAGAACAAACAAGTATAATTTAATTTGTGCTCCAATAGTTGGAATCAACAATCATTGGCAAACAGTGATGTTTGGTTGTTCTTTTATTGCTGATGAGACGGAAGACACATTTCAGTGGGTGTTAAACACTTTCAAGAAGTCAATGGGAGGAAAAGAACCGCAGTCAATATTTATTGATCAAGATTTAGCAATGTCAAATGCCATAAGCAAGGTAATAAAAATTATATGAATTACATTTCATTTTGAAATATAATTAAATGAATTATTTGAACTACTGTTTATGAATTATATGAATTACAATTCAGAAAAAAAATCACAATTACTTTTCTGAATAATATGAACTACTTTTCTAAAATAC
>SNQN01012372.1:3504-16174 GCA_008642245.1 Bassia scoparia
TTTGATAAAAGAAATTGAGTGGTTAAGGTGGATTATGGTGATTTTTTTCTTCGTTGGACTTGTGAGTTGATTAATTATTTTAATCAAATTCATTAGTAGTTGAGATGAAATACTTGTGGTGAAATTGTGTGGKAAAATTTAGTTGATTTAATGATGCTCTTGAAAAATGATGATTTATGTTTAGAAGTGATTTTCAAGTTGATTATTTGGTGTTGACACTACATCTTTCAAGGAGTAATTGATGGCTCGCAACAGTTGATTTTCAATCATTTCTTTGCGTCATCAAATAAGAGCTTCTAGCCTCACCGCTCCTATTGATAATACTACTAAACCACCTTTGGTAGGCGAAGCTTGTACTGAGTAAGCTTCTTCTTTCCATTTCTCATAGTTGTATGCATTTTCACAGTGGGGACACTGTGTCTCATTTAGCTTGGGGGAGGGATGCTTATCTTTATTGCTTTCTTAGGATAGTTACAAGGTTTGTACCATTRACTATGAGTGGGAGTTTACTTGTAACAAAAAATATGTTYTGCTTTCATAGTTTAGTGAAAATTAGTAATTAAATTCCCTTGTYCCTATTTATCAATTCTCTTGATAGCATGCTTCCATGTACCCTAATTATGGAATTTTTTTATTTTTMATGCTTGTGATTATTGATCTTGACTATTGTGATCTTATGGTTTCTTTTCTTATTCCTTGACTGATTTGGATTTGTGTAACTGAGCCATACTTATTATTTTGGAACGAGGAAGAGTTTTAACATGTGAGAATTGAGCCTTAATATATAATCATTCTTATTACTTTCTGGTGTGTTAGTTCCTAGTGTGTCACTAATCTTAATCTTGGCTTGGTATTCATTTAGTTGGCTATTTGGTCATTTGTTGAGCATGATAAGAGGCTTTCATTTCTTAGGGGTCGTGCTACATTAATTAGAACACTATATTATTCCATTGATTTCTTATTTTTGAGCCTTATTCCTTTCATTTCGTGATTACCTACATTACAAACCCATATTGGCCTTGTTCGTGTAACCCAAGTCTAGGTTGGGGGAGCATTAGGGTGGTTTGTGTGTGTGTGTGGTGTATGCATCTATGGTGGCTCATGTTGGTGATTATTTGGAGAGTAGTAGCGGTGTTGATTTGTTGGCTCTTAGGTTTGTTTGTGTCATCATCATCCGTATCTTAGTTATTATAATGCAAGGCAAAAGTTGTATTAATTAGTTAAAAAAGTGAAAAAAAAAAACAAAAAATAAGTGAAAAAAATCAAGAAAATCCAAAAATAAGTTCTTCTTTTAGTAGTTCAATAATGCCTTTGCAAGTTGTATAGTTCATCNAAAAAAAACAAAAAATAAGTGAAAAAAATCAAGAAAATCCAAAAATAAGTTCTTCTTTTAGTAGTTCAATAATGCCTTTGCAAGTTGTATAGTTCATCYTTTGATGATGATACATAGTGGTTGTGGTTTGTATGTCGATTTAGTTTGGTTTATGGAGTTAGGAGTTGATTGGAGTTGCATTTAGCCTCTTATTTTAGGCTATGTTGATTCATTCGTGTGTGGTCCCCTAAAATGGACTTACTAGCTCACATTTCCCAAAATTTATCCTGCCCTTAACCTAAGCCTCATTACAAGCTAATAAAGACCTCACTTGTTAAACTTGTGCCCATTTGTGTCTTCTAGATTGAATACCTTGCTAAGATTAAAGAGTATGTGTTGAATTTCGAGTCGACTTTTGTATGATGAGTGCTATTATTTCCCCTTTCAAACACATGAGTGTTGGTGAGATGGGAGAATGCCATTTTAGTATTATAGGCTACACAAATTGATTCATATGCACATCTTTTCCATATGTGAGTGGTGAGAGAACGGATTTATTGTTAATCCTCCACAAAAGAGAGGAGTGCCATCAGCGAGAAATTCTTCCTTGATTTCTATCTCTTTTTATATTCTTTATGGCTTGGTAGTACATTAATGATTCATTTTTTGGATAGGCATTGGGCCATTTGGGAGCTTTGGTTGGGGGATTGATCACAAGTGCTTTGCGATATTGCTTTTCTAGGGTGAAGCATACTTAAGTTGAGAATCTTGTCTTTGTTGCTTGGGGACAAGCAACAGTTTAGCTTTGGGGAGTTTGATGAAACACATTTATATAGAGTATTTAGGKATTTTAGGTTGCATTATTAGAGCATATTAGATTATTTAATTGCATTTTAGGTATTAATTGTATTGATTATCCTTTTTGTGCTCTATTACGCTTTGTTTGTTGTTTTCCATCCTAATCTTTTAGGTATTTTTATAGCTACTTGAATGCTTTTGAAGCGATCTTGAATGGATTGGATAATTATTGCAAAGAAAGTTGACYAATTAGTTTCCACAAGGGTCGAAAAATAGCTAGCAAAGTCGAATTTGAGTTGAAGATAATTAGATATATGAGTTGAAAAGGAACAAATCTGATACATGTCACCTTATCGAACTCAAGTTCTAATAGATCGAGATACCGTGATTCCAATTGTTAAATATACTTAAAGTGCTTCAAAACTATAGGTCACACGCCTTCATACACTAGTAGAAAAAAGCTCATTTCTACGGTTAGTTAGGGCTCATTGCTGCGGTTTTGAACAGCAGCAATGAGCCTGCAGCAAATATTGGTACTATTATATATATATATTATATATATATAATATTCAAATGAGAAGAATCCCTAATGAGAACAATCATGATGGTGGATTTTCAATGGAGGGTCAGAATTTATTTTACAAAAAAGAACTGAGCATAATTTTATACATGAATGTGCATATTTATAAATAAAGTTGCATTCATAAAAAAAAATGCACATTCATGGAAAATTCGTGCACATTCACTATAAAACTTATGCGCAGCCTATGTCCCATCTTAAAAATCAAGGCAAGATTGCTTTCCACATCTTATTTAAGGTATCTCATTAGATCCCAACCCTATATATATATAATATATATATATATATATATATATATATATATATAATATTATATAATATAATATTATATATATATAATATAACAACAAATCTTAGGTGAAAACTAAATATAATCTTGACCATAGGATTTGGAGATGGATGATCACGATTTAATTTATGTATATACTTGTATTCTGAAACATACGTTAATTAATTTTTTTACCAAATTTTTTTTAATCGATATTATGTTGTTTTTTTTCAATAATCAGTGTGAATATTTTACAAGGATTAACTAATATTTGACAATAATAAAAATGTAAAAAAAAAAAGAAACAAACCTTATATATTAAAAATGTAAAAATTAATAAGCAATACATGAAAACTAATATTTCAACATAATATACAAGTAATATTACAAGAAAAAAAATTTGTTCTTCAAAATCATGATCTTCTACTCATACAAGTGCATAAACTGTATCATCAACCCTTTGACCCACCCTTCAACTCATAATCTGTACCTGCAACAAATTAAAAAAATCAAAACAACCCATATCTCAAAATGACTAATATTATAATAACCAGATTCGAAAACAAACAAAAGCAAGCATACGATAACAGAATAAAAATCAGATATTATTCAATTGACAAATGACATAAAACTAAAAACCAAACTTTAATTGAACATGAAACTCAATAAACGAGTAAACTAAAAAAAACAACATACCTTCCAAGTGCCATACGGGGTAATAGCCTCTGCCGATGATATCATTTTGCCTCACACAACTCCCTTGAATCACAGCCCACTGCAGAGAAAAGATTTACCCCTCCTGCAGACATTAAACATGAGTTAAAAATAAACAAAACCTAATTGAAAAATGCGCAATAATTATAGCCCAACATTACAAACTGACTTTGACTCTCTAATGATACAATTCTCTATATAGTGTAACTGCAGGTGCAAAAACAGAACCCAAATGGCAAAATATAAACATTAAAAAATCAAAAACTTCAAATACAAACAACATTTAACAAAAAACACAAAAGTATAACAGAATAAAAATCAGATTCGAAAAACAAACAAATCGAACAAAATCATGAACAAAACCCATATCTCATAAATATAAAAAAAAAATCGAATATAAAGCAAAAAATTCCAGAATTTTAAAAAAACCAATAAAAGAGTTTCAAACCCCAAAAAAAACTTGAATAACGACGAACACCAAATCGTGAACAAACCCAATCTCCAAATATAAAACAAAATAAATCTAAAACACCAGAAATTCCTAATCTATATATTTAAAATAGCAAACCCAAAAATTAAAAAATGAAAAAATAACAAAAATCCAGAGATGACCGCAACGAAAATGGGACCAAAGGCTGTTGGGTCAGGAGGCCATCGTGAGTTGGTGGTTCGCTAAGAGGCCAAGATCGTAGGTTTGTGGGAGAGATCGTCGGCGGTTGTGCCGAGGTGGGTATTAGAGGAGAGAGAAGGTCGGTTGTTGAAGAGGATTAGAGGAGATTAACGAGAAATGAGATCAGAGGAGAGTGAATGAGGGTATGAGAGGATCAGAGGAGAGAGGATGAGAATGGAATATGGACCGTCGTATAGTGAGAGGAGAGAGAGTATAGTTTGCTATACATATATAAGCTAAGGTAGTTTTGTGTTGTTGTTATTGGGCCCAATACTTTGCGATGTCCATAAACCGCAATAATTGTAAACTACTCTATTTTTCCCCCTTTAATGTGTAGTATTTGCTGCGGTTATTTAAAAAACCGCAGCATATAACTCTCATATGCTGCGGTTTTTATATAATAGCAGCAAATGAGCCGCATTATATGATGTTTTTTCTACTAGTGATACGATGTGTAGAACTCAAYATATAGGCCTGCGAAGTTGACCCGGTAAAGTTGACCGTGGCCAGAAGTTACGACCCGAGATTTAGTTCGTCCTTAATAATTATATTGATATCTTTTTTTATTTTTTMATTTTTAATTAATTAGGAGAGAGGGAAAATATAAATACTCAAGGAATTATCTTATTTCCTTCTCATGCATTATTTTCCTAGAGTTTTAGAAGAGAATTACGTTTTCTCTCTTCTTCCACATGAAAACCCTATTTTTACTTTCTCCATTAATTCAAGCTTCAAGGTATTAACCATTGGTTTCTTCTTTATTATTTTCTATATTATTTTGGTTATTAGTTTTAATTCTTTATTTTCTATTAATTATTGTTGATTATTGTTAGTATTATTTTCATTAGTTTTAATCATGAATCTTAGGTTTATTATTTCTATTGTTCTTATTAATGTGGTCATGAGCGAGTAGTTTGATTTCTAGCGTGATTGGGGATCTATAGCAATTATGATTAGCGTAATTTTGGTTTGATGCAATTCTTGACTTGGCAATTAKTCGAATTTCTATTAGATTGTTCTTCATGTTAATCAATTTCGTAGGGCCCGACTTAATTGCTTAATTTGATTAGTCACGAGTCTCTAGATCTAGCGATTGAGACTTTGCACAAGATCTACGTCAACAGGTAGAACGAGACTATCCTAGGTCGAGAGATACGGTTAGGAGTAGTTCTATGGTTCATTCGATTCYDGAGAACTTTGACCCTATTTTGATTGTGCCTCGTTATGAATTGTTGATGTCAATTTGTTGCTAATTACTACTATAGTGAACCATAGCCTTAGATTCTTTAGTCATATAGTTTAATCCTCTTAATTAATCGTTCTTGTTAGTCTTATCTTAGCTCAATACAAATAACATTCAAAGGACCTTTTATTAGTTTAGATGCTTATATACAATTGATCAATACTTGTTGCTTCTWTGTGGATTCGTCTCTGTTACCACTAGCTACATATTTAATCTTATTAGGTATTTTTGATAGGTATGCGACAAGCCTGTCAGCGGCTAACCACTTTAGTTCTCAAAAATCACCTTCTAGGAAGTCTCCTCCTAGTTAAATTACGGAACTCAAATCAATACACATGACACCTAATAAGCCTCGAAAAGTCCTTCAAACAATATTTTCTTTCCTTACAAAACCCCCATTTGGTAGTATGAATATTATACTATTGTCTCTACTTGAAAAACCATGAAAATCTAGCTTTTTGATAAAAAAAATTCAGCACTTTGAATTCGTTTATTAAATCTGAAATTTTTCCCTTTTCACACAAAATCATTTAACAACTCAAAATATGCTTATAGTAGCAATACAATATATTAAACCATTGATTTTTAWGTAAAAACCCATTATTTTCATCACTAATAGCTTCAAAACTAGTTGTATAAAATCTGAAAATTATTTAAACTTGCAAAAGAAGACTTCTAGGCTTTCCAAACATATATAATAGTTCTTAAACAAGTTTAACTCATACAGAACATGACTTGAACACATTAAAACTCCAAAATTCAATTGATAATAAATCTGAATTTTTATTTTATACACTAAAAATGTCATTTTCATCTTCATACAATTTTATATCTCACAAAACAAGTGTTAATTCCCTTCTTTAAAAAATAAAACATGAAGATCCCCAATTATAACCCTAATTTCACAAGTAAATAAATCTGATTTTTTTAAAAGTTGAAATTAACACACACACTCATAGACTTTGCAATTCATAGAAGATATGTACAAAAGATTAGTATTAACAATTGAATCATAAAAATTTAAGGTTTAAACAATTTAAAACATGAATTAAATAAGAGGATAAAGAAGAAAACAAAGAAGAAAATAGGGAGAGAGAACCGACAGTTCTGGGCGGCTCTGGATGCTTTGGCAACGATGGGCAACGAGACGGGCTAACACGTGGCAGAGCCGCGGCACAACAGCAGTGGCGGTACAGCCACAACATAGCAACAAGCAACGCACCACAACTCTCACGTTCTCTCTTTCCTTTTTTGTGTGATATGAAATGTTAAGCGTGAAAAAGAGAGGAAAAGAAAATAAAAACCCTCAACTGATTTAGGTTAGCTAGGTTATTTTAAATATTTATTATTTATTTTGTTTTGGATAAAGAAGAAATATAGATTTCTACATAAATAATAATTTAAACTGAAACAATAGAATTTAAAAAATATATATTTTTCTATCATAAATAAAATTTAAACGAAAAATATGCATTCAAATAAATATATATATATATATATCTTTTTATAAAATAAATCGTATAATATATATAGAAAATATATTTATAAATATTCGAAATTACGGGGGACTACATATGTAGCCAAGTGCGACTAAGGAAATCAGTAAATGCTAAGAAAAGATAAGTTTTATTCAATTTTTGTCCGAAACAATTTAAAGTTGAGAGAATTTCTAACACATTATCAACCTCTTCTTCGACCAGTAGCCCTAATGATAGAGCATCGCCAACCTATCAAATAATAAACTAACTGTCTCACTAACTAGTAGTAGAGCAAGAAGGGTGAACCCATGAGAGGCGTATGAATCAACACCGAAAGTCGATGTTTGAACAAGCTAAGTCAACCTAGTTCTTTGAGAATGGTTTGTCACTAAACTAGGAATTTAAGCTAGACTTAAGATTAAAAAAATTAACTTTGATAAAAGGTCTAGGGTAATGGCTACACCCACTCAAATTCATTAATGAATTGCAACAAACAAAGGGGAATCGACTTAATATTGGTGTTAAATTATGGAACGTCACCTAAGCACCTAACTACTCTCTCGAGCTAGCAAGGATTGCTAATTCATGGACATACACCTATTTTCATGGTTAACAATTCACAAAACCAAGCATGAAAACCAAATTCATGGTGACAACAATGTTCCCTTGACTAAAAATTCCTATTTTCATCGCTTTTTAGTCAAGCAAGTTCAAGGGAGCCTACACTAACTTCATCTTTGATCCTTCATTTAAGGAGACTAAAAATAAATACTTGTGGTGATCAATCACAAGAACTAGCATGCAATCCCTTAAACAAGGCTAATCAACACCAACAAGTATCAAACCTCACACAATTACCAATTCATGACAAAATTGAGGTTTCCCAAACCCTAGAGTTTAACTACTCACAATCCATGACTACATCAATAAACAACAATTATAGAGTTCATAATAAGGCAATCCAAGGCTAAATCAACAACAATTCAACAATTTGAAGCTAATAATCAACTATCATAACATAACAAGTACCACAATTCATTACCATGGAAGAGCAAATGAACTAGAGGAGAGAGAAAGTTACTTGAAGCTTCATGATGAACAACAATGGAGGAAATACTTCTACAATGCTTCAAACTAGATTACCAAACTAGAAACTACAAGTAATTTGAGAAAATTTGAAGTTCTAAGCTAAAAACTAAGTGGAAAGCCTAAAATGAAGATGTCCCGAGCAAATGGCTCCTAAGTGGGATATATTATATGACCCCTAAAAATAGAGAAAATATTCGTGAAGAGTCGAAGAAAGCAGGGCAAAACAGACGTTTGCACAAGACATTAGCAGGCATAATGTAGCATAAACTCAGACCTACAGTGACACGGACGTGTTGATAGTGAACCGTTTGTGTTGGTCTCTGTACCTTAGCAGCTTCGAATACCATAACTTTCACATTGGTTGTCGGGATTTGGCTTGATGAACCTATCATTACGAAGATAACGAAATAATCTTTCACCTCCAAGTCAGAATCACCTTAATCCAATGAGTAGATCAAAAGGTATAATCGTTTGATCAGCTCTACGCAAAACTCCTTCCAAAAAGCACTCCAAATAGTCTTAAAATATACAAAAATAAACCAAACTACCCGTGAAACATTAGTGTGACTAAAATAGTTAAAGTCATGAAAAAAACACTATAATGCTTCAAAAACACATGAAAATAAGTACTAAAATACACCTAAATATTGTCAAATAACGACTTATCACTAACTAATAGTAAGTATCATCACAAAGAAATATGAGATGTCGAATTGACACTTCTATTTCAAATTTTAACTCGTGAAACACGGATTAATCACCGATCCATCTGTTCACCGTAAAATATGACATGGATGATTCGGGTCGGTGACGATCCAGGTGGAGTTCCACCCACCCCGAATCCGATCCATTTTCATCTCTACTTCTAACTCTCCTCTCTAACAGTACCTATTTATTTATTTTCCTCCAAGCTTGCGACAAATAACCTTTGCCTAACACTTGAAAATTGGACAATTTATTACTTGAGCACTTGCTTTTCCTTTCCACGGTGATGCCTAATCTATCTAAGAATTAAAATTTTTGGTTGAACTGTAACTTCATTGTAGAGATTCTGTCATTATTACCTAGGCAGCCGCACACGAAACTGAGAAAGAGCAACCTCTCATAATATAACATGCACTCTAATCATGTCACCCCCTCAAACTTTTAATTTAACGTGATCTTTCACAGGTTTCTTGACAGTCTGTAGGACGTGGGCCGCGCCCTCAGCGTATAGGGGCGCGCGCTTGGTACTACATCGAGTGCTTGTGCGTGGCTTGTACCACGATCCCGCACCGTGAGTGCGTTGGGTAGTGGTTGTCGAGTGAGGGGAGTCGCCATACCGTGCTAGAAAGGTTATTCACGGACGCCCGAAACGTTTGGTGCCCAAACAATGGTCCCCATGCGTCCAATCAAGTAACCAGTCGTGGGTTCGGTGACATGCGTACGAATCAGATCTGTAACCCAATTCGCCCGCATGTAGCGGCCTCTACGTCGGTCTCTTGTAATTCATTAAACACGATTTATTGGATGCACACAACTTACATTTTAGCACCTTAGAGCGTGTCTAACCCTAAAGATTACTAAGTGAGTATGTTTCTATTATGCGACAAGAGACTACCTAACTCTAGAAATTGTGACCACTTTGTATTAATCATTAAAACGTGCCTAAGACAGGTTGTCCATAGGTAATCTGATTTAAAGTGATTCACATAATTCCGTCTTTTGTTTAGCAAATACTATACAAATTATACAACACTGACATATTTGCAATAAAATGAATGCACTAAACTTCAAAGTATATGCAAACTCATCTTACCCTAAATCTGCAAAGAAAAGAAAAAGTTAGTTTTGTAACACAACTGAACGAATCCTTTGCTTGAATCGCTACATGAAACAAACAAAACAATTGTAGTCCATGATAAACGCCAAGCGCAATGGATCTTTCGCCTTGAATTGCTATTACAAAAAAAAGGAATTGTTAGTATTGACAATGGATAATATAATGAAATGAAAACCAAAAACCAATGAAAACCTTGCAAACATTGTGAAAACCCTACATATTTACATGAAACCAATTTAAAGTGAGTTTCTACATTGTTTTAATTACATTAAAAACTCATAACAATGGTTAGTCAAATTAAAAGAAGTGAGAGAGATTTGTGAGTGATATCTCAGAATTCAACCTTGTTATCGCTTGTTGATTCGAAAGAGAATCGATGCTTTGAATTAACGAATGTGTGATGTGTTTAAAGTGTTTTCGAGAGAGAGAGAGAGTATGGCGTATTGTAGTGTATGAAGTCGTGTGAAAGTGTGTTGGGATTGTTGCGTGTGAAGTCGTCTCTCGGACTGAGAGGCAAGAGTGTATTTATAGCACGAGGCAATTTTGAGCAAAAACCCTGCGTATATACGCTGAGCTATGAGGTATATACGCTCATGAGGATTCGTATATTCGCGCATCTCAGCGTATATTACGCTTCTTCAATGGCTATAATCTTGAGGAAAGTTCTGCATGCTCGTATAATACGCCTGAGGAGCGTATATACGCTGGGGGCAGCGTATATACGCTCAAGGCGCGATATACGCGTCTCTCAGCGTATATAGCGCTCCTCAAACGTATATATTTTTTCCTAAAAGTCCTGAAATATTTTGATTCGGAATAATTCTTGCCATACGTCTCGATTTTCTAAGATTACGGATTATTCTAGACGCCTCTTTTCGCAAGAAAGTACGTTTCTAGAACATTCCGGTATTTTCTAATTGTTCACATGTATTTTCTGCGTATTAAACATTGCAAAATTCATTGAAAATCATAGAAAAATCAGAAAAATATTTAAAAATACTGCGGATTCAGAAAAATTGACGGACATGATGAGAATCAAAAGCATGAGAACCGCCGGTATAACTTGTTTGAAAACTTTGAAAACTTGAGAAAAACGAAAGAAAATATTTTTGCCTTGCCTTTGACCTTTGCTCAATATTTCCGAGTACGACCTTGCGTATTTCCAACTTTTGTGAATTCAAAGCATCTTTTCTGATTCGAAACAAACGCGAGACGCGTATGTTTCATCACGGATTACTCATTTGGGAGACAACATTTTCAGGTGTCTACACACATCCAACCAAAATTCTAATCCGAAGAGAATGTTCCATATCTAGTTCCTCACTCTTATCTGGTCGAACATAAGAGCCTACTTTTATTCACCAAAGTCCGGGCATTCAAATCATTACCTCTCCCTTTGAAAGGTAGATTATAAAAACTAACCCATATTGAACATGTTTATCAAAGTGACATGGCGCTCCGTCAATAACATGTTTGTTTATCCCTCCGATGAAAGAACTGAAATAAAAAAATTGTATCCACTTTCCGTGCCTCCATAGTGAAATTTGGTTCCAATTGATTTCATATCTTCAAAGCCCTAGCGATTAATAATTTTCTTCATCCAAAGTATCCCAATCAATATAAGCAATGCTTTCTCTTCTTTTTCACCGTTATTCTCCACAAGTCCACAACTCACTCAATCTCATCATCACTCTCGCCACCACCTTCATCTTTGTTTTCGTACTCCTTAAGACTCTGAATCTCCATCACTATTATTAGAAAAAACAAAACAAAAACATCATGGAGAGAAGACTTGGATTATTCTCAAGAAAAGGACCAAAACCTAGTTCTCCAGCCTAGTCGCTCTCACTATCAAGGTAAACCCTAGAGAACCAATTTGAATATAACTTTGGTTCATTCTCTCAACCTTTATGAACAAAATGAAAACTTTGGGTTGTTACAAATTCCTATTATAAATGCTGTATGACTTTCAATCAATAAAGTAACCCATTTTTGTTAAAAAAAAAAAAGAAATTTTCCCATTAAAAGTAAAAATCTAATCTAATAACTTATACTAAAGTAATCCCCACCTCCTTATTTTTCCCTCCCAAATCCTATTAATTAATGATTGCATAAAAAAATAAATTAATGCATATAAACTAATAAATGTGATTTAACAATTAACTACTACTCTTAAAACAACAACCGTTAATTAGCTTATAATTTTTCTTCCGAATTGCATTGAAAATAGACCTTTATACATTTATTTATCATCAACTATTGTGAATATATTACATCATTTTTTATGTGACAAACAAAATAAATTTYTAAAAGAWTTTTTTGTTTTTGTTTTTGTTTTTTTAGTGTTAAGAGAGCCACGTGGGCGGGGATGAGAATCGATCATAAGATTTGGGATCTCCTGGAATCGGGGGAAGCTTTAACCACTCGAGCTATCCCTCACTCTCAAAGAAAAAATTATTTTGTGACATTGTGTATAAATTATTAACATAACAATACATCTTTTTTTTTTGTATTATTCAATTGGTTGACAAGAATATAATTAATATCTTTAACATAACTCATCCATATCTCTTATCTATCTATAAAAAAATAAAAGGAAATTTTAGAGATAAATACCTAGTTTCAGTGCGTTTTTGAAAATAAATACCTAGGTTTGAGTTTATTTTACTTAAATAGCTACATTCGCTAAAAACTTT
>SNQN01012374.1:0-16166 GCA_008642245.1 Bassia scoparia
TAATTGCGCCCAAAACTTTACCTGTTTTTAAGGTCATTTTGACCCCTGCCTTTAAATAGGAGAG
This sequence comes from Bassia scoparia, assembly GCA_008642245.1. NCBI lineage: Eukaryota > Viridiplantae > Streptophyta > Magnoliopsida > Caryophyllales > Amaranthaceae > Bassia > Bassia scoparia. The sequence goes on from SNQN01012374.1 coordinate 65, forward strand.
CCTCCCCTATTCATTTTATGAACTTTTGAACTTTGGATGAGCATCTCTCTTCTCACTCGCCCTGATTCTCTCTCAAAAAGACTTTCAAAAACACATTCCAAACTCATTAAATAACACATTCAAAGGCTTCTTTTCAATAATCTAGGAGTTTTCAGGGGTTCTAAGATTCGACAAGGGTTCCTAAGGTCCGAAGCAGCATCTTGTCTTCGACAACGTGATGCCGAGGTGGTTCTGAGCAACGTCCTCAATCAACATGGAGTCCTTCGCCTTGCTTTATGCAATTATAGGCAAGGCTTAAAAACGTGTTTTGCACTCCCAAAGAAGTGCCGTTGTGCAACTCTTTAATCATTTCGAGGTATAAACACCCACAATTTAGGCATACTCCACAATGTGCAAACATCAAGAATAAATTCTAGCAAATCCATACCGAGCACCATTAAAATTTGTACCCCCGGAGCAGAGGGACCGGACCTAGTTCGGGCCCGATGACGCCCCGACGCCTATAGTTTTCTGGCGACTTCATTTGGGCGGAATTCACTAAAGCTATTTAACTGTTTTGTGAGTCGTGGCAATACTCGAATTGATTATGCGATTCAGCGTCCTAAAGACGACATGTGTTTAGGGCATCCTACATTACATGGAATTAGGTCGTGCATTTGAGTTTTCGTTATTGTAGGATCACGTCTCATATAATGTTTTCTACACTTGAGACAAGATCCGGGGCTCACTTAGATTGGCCTGGTGGCGACTACCCTATGTAACCAACTGTTAAGCTGATGCCCATCCCGACCATGACACGCCGGCTGCGTGCACACAAAGCCGTAATGGTTAGACCTCCTTTGATTCATCACAGCGGGGCCTGGATGTGTTAAGATCGTTCTGAGGCCTAGCATGGACCCTTTTGGACACCCGGATTGACTTGTTTGATAAGCGTAGCAAACTACCCTAGGTAGCTGGACTTTTGTTTTCTTTTGCATATTAGAGGTTCATGCAGCATGACAACGTGCTAATGCGTGCTTTTAGACTAAGGACCCTAGCTTTGCATTCATAGCAAAACAAGTCATTGATCATTGCTAACACTCCTCATATAGCAATGGTGATCATTCCTTAGGTTCATAATGTCGAAGTGGTTGTAAACTAGAGATCATAAGGCGTTATCGTCTTTTTTTTAGTCATACAATTGTAAACGGAACGTCGGACCTTTGAAAACTTTGGCACTTTTAAAAAAGCGACAAAAAAAACGAGAGAGTGGGACGAAAACAAAAACTAGTGACTAAAAAAGTGAAAAATGAAAAATAAAAGGCGAAAGGCCACAATTCTTCCAACGTTCCATGCACTTTTTACGTTTTTGATGTCAGTCATCTAGGCAAGGGAATGACACCCCTAAAGACATGCATTGCATTCACAGGTTTGATTCAACCTTTCGCACGTCGAAGCTCCTTATACGTGATTCCCCACTCATACTCTCTTCACACAAATACATTATAATATACGACTTCTCTTGCGTTCTTTTCAATCTATGTACGAGCAAATCAAGGTTATAACTCTGAGGTTACCACCCAAAACCTTTCATTTCGCATTTCTCTAACTTCGTTACTAATTGTTACGAGTTCTAATTAATTAATAAAATGTAGAAACCACTTTCGTTGTTACATGTAAATATGTAGGATTAATCTATCTCATTTCATCATTTTTTTTTTAATTCAATGTCATCTTACATTTCATTATTACTTATATTATCGTATTATTATCATTATTATCGTCTATAGTATAATATGTTGTGTCACACTTCTGTATATTTAGTTTGAATAAGCACCGGAATTTAATTGCTTGTCACATTAAAGTCAGATAATTATGATACGGTTTCTAGGCTCCTGTAATATGACTAACAATAAAGTGATCGCCTATCCTTTGTAGAAGATCATTGTTTTATAATGTAAAACTCACCTAGTAAACCCTTTAGGATTAGTACGCTTAATTAAGCCTTGAAATTGCTAAGATATGGTATCTTATAACATGATGAATGGATTTACAATGAGACGAGTAGATGGCCGCTACATGCGGCGGATTGGGTCAAAGATTCAATCCGTACCATGTCACCGAACCCACGAGCTGTTACTAGATCGACCTGGGGCCTTTGTTTTGGACCACTTAACGTTTTGGGCGTCCGTGATAACCTTTATAGGCCGTGCGATCCCCTTACTCGACAACACTCCACCCCGCCCCAAAAAAACGCACTCACGTGGAGTTCTATCACTCAAGCCCACAACACAACTACACATGATGTAAGCACATGCCCACCTCCAGCGGGGCCCGATCAACACGTGAGCAACCAGGTCACTTCAGCAACTCTAGAAGGGTCGCGACTACTCGGAGCCCATTCAGGGAATCTAGGCTCTCTTCACTCAGCACGATAGACACCGAAGACCCTGGACAATCCAACCTCAATTCAATGGAGAAGAAAACGACGCCATGGCCCAGATGCAAGCCACCATTGACACCTTGCAAGCCAAGCTTGCTGCACTTGAGCAAGCTAAGTCATCCGAGGTCACTCTTAAGAACCTCAAAAAATATGGTCCTGAAGGCAACAACCAAGAGTGCCTACTTTAAGACACCAGAACCCGAGGACATTTCAGCTAAGATCCCCGAGAAATTCTCTACTGTGGACTTGCCAAAGTTCAAGCTAACTGACCGATCCTAGTTTCCACCTCAAGGGGTTTAAGGCCACCATGGCTATCAAGGGAATCGATGCTGCTTTATTCCTTAAGGTTTTTCTCATGTCGCTCGAACGAATCTATCAAAAGTGGTTCTTTTCACTTCTCGACAAGGACGTTACCTCTTGGGATGACATCACTCAGGCGTTTATACAACAAGGATTTCAAGAAGGCGTATACATTCACTTATATGCCATAATCCCCTAAGCCAGCACAATGGGCCCGAAAGTCATCAAATCACTACAACAATACACCTAAGAAGCTACAACAAGCCGTAAGCGAATGCAAAGTCACAACGAAGCAATAGTCGTGATCAAGTGAAGGTCGAAAGCAGATCAAAGCCAAAGCACACATTCCCCTGTCGAAGTCGTATCATCCTCGCAAAAACCAAGCGTTAGCACGATTGTGTACACACAATGCACCACTTACAAAAGACATTGTTATACGCAATCGTGGCTATACGCGACGCTACCTCAAGTTTACTTCTCTCGGACGACTAGCCGAGACGAGATACAACAGATCAAGCACGCACCAGCAAAAAGACATTGCTATACGCAATCGTGGCTATACGCGACGTCACTTCCATTTGAGTTCTCCTGGATGACTAGCCGAGATGGGATACAGCAGATCAAGCACGCACCAGAAAAAAGACATTCGCTATATGCGATCGTGGCTATACGCGACGTTACCTCCATTTGAGTTCTCCCGGACGACTAGCCGAGATGGGATACAGCAAATCGAGCACGCATCAGCAAATATACATTTGCTATACGCGATCGTGGCTATACGCTGCGTTACCAATATGTTAATCTTCCGAGACAATTAGCCGAAACGGGATAAAAAAGTTCAAGCAAGCACCAAGTCCAAATGGAGGCATCGATACGGACACCATTTCATTTTCCCCAAAGAAGTACAAACGGAGGCATCGATACGGACACCGCAGTAATTCCCCGTGAAGTCCTAACGGAGGCATCGGAGTTGACATTTAGATAATAGTACCCTTGGAAGTCCTAACGGAAGTATCGAGGCGGACAACCTCTTAGCAAAAAATCCCCAATGGAATCAGAACCATACGTGGAAATGTAAGCAAAATATGTTAGCAACAGAGATAAGCAAACAAGCAGCATGCAACCTCAAGTGCAGGTAAAACTAACGCGTTTGTTTTGCAGGTACCGGGTACTTTGGCTTTCGTTTTATGAGATTTTACTCTCTGCAAACTCAGCCAAAGTGGGGGCTTTTGTAGATATATACAATATTCCCTAACCMAAAATGGCCAATGATAAGACACCCCTTGCAACAAACAAGTCAAATCGAGAGAGCTAGGACCTTGACAGTCCCTAAAAAAGRCAGATTCCCTTGCACCGAACACTTATTCCAGGTATTTAGCACCTCAAAAAATAAGTTCYGAGCTTCAAAWAWTTTTAAMTTATTTTAAACGTTCATTAGAATTTTTCRGAATTTTTCTGATTTTTTCTAAGTTTTTGGCATTTTTCGAAATTTTCWRCAATTTRATTAATTTTGCGATAATTAATTAAATTATGAAACCAATACCAAAATTCACAAAATTTTAGCATAGCACCCTATTCTTCACAAGGAATTTTTTCATGTTTTTCCATAATTTTTCGACTTATGGTTTAATATTTATGAATTTCTTAAGCAAAAACGCAAAAGCAAGCAAAGCGGGCCATCCCGGGATTTTTCGCCTCGAGACACGCGTCTCGAGGGAGCCGAAAATCCCAAGCATCATGGTAATATCAGCCATAATCGCAATAATATCAACTATGATAGTATAAAATCACGTATATATTTTGTACGATTATATTATGATATTATTTCATTACAATCTCGCTATTCGAGGTAAAACAATCACGAATATCACAATAATATCCGACGCAATCGCAATAATATCGAGTAATAATCGTATAACATCACGTACGTTAATATTAGGTATTATACAATCGCAATCACGCTACAAGCAAATCGGCCAAAATCCAAGCTAATACTAGGCGCAATTGCGCCCAGTTTTGGGCATAATTGCGCCCAAAACTTACTTGTTTTTGGCCGATTTCGACCCTTGCCTATGAATAGGGAGCCTTCACTAACTTTAGAACTTTGGACGAGCATTCTCTCCCTCTCACTCTTCTGATTCTCTCTCATTCTCTCTCAAAGACACTTTCAAATGCATTCAAACACATTAAAACACATTCAAAGGCTCTTTTGCAATACGACGCCCTTAGTTTTCTGGCGACTTCATTGCGGAATTCACTAAAGCTATTAACTTTTGTGAGTGTGGCAATACTCGAATTGTTATCGATTCAGCGTCCTAAAGACGACCATGGTGTTTAGGCATCCTACATTACATGGAATAGGTCGTTGGCATTTGAGTTTTCGTTTTGTAGGCATCACGTCTCATATAATGTTTTCTACACTTGAGACAAGACCGGGGCTCCTTAAGATTGCCTGGTGGCGACTACCTATGTAACCAACTGTTAAGCTTGATGCCCATCCCGACCAGACACGCCGCTGCGTGCACTACAAAGCCGTAATGGTTAGACCTCCTTTGATTCATCACAGCGGGCTGGATGTGTTAAGATCGTTCTGAGCCTAGCATGGACCCTTTTGGACACCCGGATTGACTTGTTTGATAACGTAGCAAACTACCTCTAGGTAGCTGGACTTTTGTTTTTCTTTTGCATATAGGGTTCATGCAAGCATGACAACGTGCTAATGCGTCTTTTAGACTAAGGACCCTAGCTTTGCATTCATAGCAAACAAGTCATTGATGTCATTGTAACACTCCTCATATAGCAAGGTGATCATTCCTTAGGTTCATAATGTCGAAGTGGTTGTAAACTAGAGATCATAGGCGTTACGTCTTTTTTTTAGTCATACAATTGTAAACGGACGTCGGACCTTTGAACTTGCCTTTAAAAAAGGACAAAAAAAACGAGAGAGACGAAAACAAAAACAGTGACAAAAAAGTGAAAAATGAAAAATAAAAGGCGAAAGCAAATTTCCAACGTTCATGCACTTTTTACGTTTTTGAGTCAGTCATTAGGCAAGGGAATGATCACCCCTAAGACATGCATTGCATCACAGGTTGATTCAACCTTTCGCACGTTACGAAGCTCCTTATACGTGATTCCCCACTCATACTCTCTTCACACAAATACATATAATATACGATCTCTTGCGTTCTTTTCAAATCATATGTACGAGCAAATCAAGGTATAACTCTGAGGTTACTCACCCAAAACTTCATTTCGCATATTCTTAACTTGATTACTAATTGTTACGAGTTCTAATTCAATTAATAAAATGTAGAAACCACTTTCAGTTGTTACATGTAAATATGTAGGATTAATCTTCTCATTTCATCATTTTTTTTTTAATCAATGTCATCTTCATTTCATTATTACTTATATTATCGTTATTATTATCATTATTATCGTTATAGTATATATGTTGTGTCACACTTTGTATATTTAGTTTGAATAAGACCGGAATTTAATTGCTTGTCACATTAAAGTCAGATAATTATGATAACGGTTTCTAGGCTCCTGTAATATGACTAACAATAAAGTGATCGCCTATCCATTTGTAGAAGATCATTGTTTTTATAATAGTAACTCACCTATAACCCTTTAGGATTAGTACGCTTAATAAGCTTGAAATTGCTAAGATATGTGTATCTTATAACATGATGAATGGATTACAATGAGACCGAGTAGAGGCCGCTACATGCGGGCGGATTGGGTCAAAGATTCAATCCGTACCATGTCACGAACCCACGAGCTGTTACTAGATCGACCGTGGGGCCTTTGTTTTGGACACTAACGTTTTGGGCGTCCGTGATAACCTTTATAGGCACGGTGGCGATCCCCTTACTCGACAACATCACGCCCCAACGCACTCACGTGCGGTTCTATACTCAAGCCCACAACACAACTACACATCGATGTAAGCCATGCCCCCCCGCGGGGCCACGATCAACACGTGAGCAACCGGTCACTTCAGCAACTCTAAAGGGTCGCGACTACTCGGAGCCCATTCAGAATCTAGGCTCTCTTCACTAGCACGATAGACACCGAAGACCCGGACAATCCAACCTCATTCAATGGAGAAGAAAACGGAGTCCTTCGCCTTGCTTTATGCAAATATAGGCAAGGCTTAAAACGGGTTCCGCAGCTTCCCAAAAGAAGTGCGATGGCAACTTCCTCTACTCATTTCGAGTATAAACACACAACTCTAGGCATAGTCATAATATGCAAAAGCAAGAATTCAATTCTAGCAAACAAACCGAGCCGCCCTTAAATTGTACCCCCCGGAGCAGAGGGACCAGACCCTGTCCGGCCCGGTGACGCCCTAGTGCCTGTACACCAAGGGTCAAAAATCTTTTAGGACATTGAAGCGCGACGCCTTATACATGAAGGTTCGAAGGCTAGGGTCGGATGCACCATCATGAATAAAAATAAGAATATCATCCTTTTTTATGATGGAAATTTGAATCGAAAGGGCTTTAGTTGTCTCATCTCACTTCGTTCTGGTTATCTTCACATTCATCATGCTGACACTTTTCATATTGAACCATATTTACCTTATCGATTTAGCTGGTAGTTCGGCTTTTGACAGGATGTTCCAAGTACATTAGTTCGTGCTATAAGCGATAGGAGGGTCTCTTATAACCATGCCTTGAGGACTTGGAGATTCTCTTGTTTGAAGGTAGTGACTCTCGAGTGTGTGCTCCTTATCTTTCCTTAGACGTGCATCAATTGCGAACACCAAAATTACATGATTGGTGGACTTCAGTGAAAATCTAAGACCTTAGGCACCACATTGGAAAGCTTTGCTTGAGCACCGAACCTGATTCTTCAAAGTCAAAGAAGAGAAAGCCACGTGATGAAGCACGCGATGATCACCAACTTAATGGGAATACTTCTCAGAATGACAGTATTACAAGAGGAGATTCCTCAGCTAAAGTCGAGAGTAGGAAAGCGAATGAGAATAAGAACACTAGTGATGCAGAATCAGAGTCTAATGTCGATTTCGAACACCAAAGGAGGAGAACAGGACATGAAGTCATCGACCTAGGGGATGATAAGTATGACTATGTGAATGCCTTAGATGATATATCTATTCCTTCTAACATTCCTGATGATTTGGGACAAGTAAGATTCCCCACTTTGTTCTTATTTTATTTCATACCTTTTTTTTACAAATGAATTTGTCATTCACTTCCTTGTTTTTCTTGTTTTAGGTTGGGGATCTTGATGCAGATTTGGAAACACCACTCAATGTTAATGAATCAATACTTACGGAAGAAGCTCATCTCCCGATAATTCTGATTGGTAAAACAACTCCTAAAAGGGGTAAGGAAATACACACAGAAAGGAATTTGGTTCGAGCGGAAGATTCTGCTTCTCTTACTCAAAGTCATCTATTTGTCGATGGTCCTTCCACCTACGAAGTTAATACAAAAGCCTTGGTCACCCATCTTGAAGCCAAGGGCATCTAAGTAGTTATGGTTCCCATAATTTTTGTGTCTGCACTTCGGGTTGCTCCAACTTCACAAGGTATCTTCACTAACACTATAGAAATTCTTGGGTCAGGATACCTTGTAGAACCTAAAAAAACAACCTTTGACAAAATTTCTGAAAGACATGATGAAGCTTCAAAAGTGTACAAGGGTATCATTTATTTGAAAGGTTACCCTGCTCCTTTGAAATTCAAGGTGGATAGGTATTGTTGGGTTATGAAAACCTCTGTTACTTTGAAAGCAAGCATTGATGGTCGTTAATGCTTTGACCAGTTATATTTTAATCAGTCCTATTAAGCGGTTGGTAAACCTGATTTTTCAAATACACAAATGATATTATTATTAAAAATACTGACCGTTAACGATCGGTAATTTACCGACTGTTGATAGTTCGGTGATCGGTCGGTAATTGTTTACCGACTAACCAACGGTCAGTAAATCCAAGTCACCGACCATCAGTATAGCGACCGACATTTACCGACCGCCTCCTGCACCGTTTACCTATCGCACTTGACGGTCGGCCGAGCTGGATTTTCTTCTTGTAGATTTAAACAAAGTGAAAGATTGACCCGATGAAAATGGTGAAGAATATCATTTATATATAGTAATGAAATTAGGGATGCAAACGGGGCGGGGCGGGTGGGTATTGCATTTCCCATCCCCATCCCCATCTAATAATTCAATCCCCGTCCCCATCGTGGGTATAAATTTTATCCCCATCCCCGCCCCGATGGGTATGTACTTAAAACCATCCCTGCCCCGTCACCCATATGGGTATCCATCCCCGTCTAATACTCATTGTACCTGCCCCATCACCCGTCAAATCCCCATCAAATAGCCACCTATTGCAACTATTTTTTATATTCTGATTTCTTTGAATAATTGAAAAATACAAAAAGTCAAACTAGAAACACTTTGACGAATGAAATAAAAATTGTAGAGAGTAAATTGCTTTTGTATAATGTGCTTTCTTAATTAATATTAAAAAAACCCTTAATTTTATAAGGCTTTTAAGTTTAGTACACAGTACAAATGTACAATAGTAGTATAACACATTAATAAATACAATTTTAGCCTTTTAATACATAGTGCATGTGGCGGAGTAGGGACGGGACGGGTGGGGCAAGGATGGGGGGGGGGGGGTAATGCTTAAAAACCATCCCCATCGCCGCGGTGGGTATAATTTTTATACCCATCACCCATCAAACCAAGACCCATCCCCGATGGGGCGGGGATGGGGCGGGTCTCCTATTTGACCCACCTCGCTTGCATCCCTACATGAAATTAATTAAGAAGATGGAGAGTTAAAGAGGAAGATGAAGGGATGATTAATGAAAAGGGGAGATGATGAGATATAAAAGGTGAAGAGATAAAGTCATGCATTTTAAAAGAGGGAGAGTAAAAAATATTTAAGGGTGAACATGTGTCAATTGGTGGAAGGAGAAGTGAATAGAGGTTAAATTATGGGAAATTCTATATGGTAGACCCTTGTTTTCCTTTTTCTACATGGTAAGTTTTTACAAAAAACAATGTACATGATAGACCTGAACTTTTAATTATTTGTTTATGATAGACTTTTTCGTCTTAAATTATATAAATATCTTTAGTTAGGGGATTAATTGTTGTTAGTTTATGTTAACCCATGTTTATCAAATTAATCCCAAAATGCATCGCTAGCATGTACTAATTCACATTTTATGAATTAAGTAATAACGATCAAAAATTCATTCACAACTACAATTTAAAGGTATTAATATTATTATCTAAAAACATGAAGCCAACATGAAGATTAAATGTGGAGTAGAGAAATATGTAAGAACATACAAAAACATGTATTGTAAAGTTAGTACTTCACACAAATTTATTAAGAATTTCTATTGCATCTCCAACTGTTTGGAGGATTACTATTGTTTCTACGATATGGGAGATAATCACAATTACAATATTCTTCACTTAGCTATCCTCAAGATGCAAAGGGTACAAAGCTCAATGTTAGAGATAAATGTACATTTTTAGTAATAGTATTAAAAGAATGGGGAAGTGATGCAATTTGAAGCTTCAAAAGAATGGGGAACTGGGTTCAGATAACAGGAATATCCAGGCTTCCAGATAGGTAGAAGGTAAGAGAAAATTGGAGATTATAACATTTAAGTTGTGACTTAAAAAAGGCAGAAATTCAAAAGAGCAAGAAATGCAAAAATTAGCAAAGAAAATTATTGAATGCAGTGAACAATGTCCTGGTAAAGAATACGCTCAATGTCAGATTGAAAATTAAGAGAACAGAAATCCAAGAACAAAGAAATTACCTTAGAATACACTGATCAACCAAGACAATTGCTATGTATCTTCCTGACAAGATCAATAGAGATATATCTTCTTGACTAAATGATTTGCACTGCAAGAGGAAGTGATGTTAATCAAAGGTCAATAACATGATATTGTTCTAGAAGCTAAGGGTACTCAAACCTYACAACTTTCTTATACCTCTATTTTGATTCCAGCTTCACAAGCTTTTTGAAACAACATATCTACTCGGACCAAATCCTGTGGCAACTGATCCTGCAGAAACCAATATCACCTCATACATTGAAGAAAATATAATAATTTATCATGGTAAGAGTGAAATAGGAACACTAATCATGCTAAGGAAATTAACAATCAATTAAAAGTGCATCAAAGGTTTACTCAAATTGAAGCAATGGTGGACAGGATGTTTGAAACCTAGATCGCATGCCAACCTTATCCCTTTCCCTTTACTGAACAGGAAAAGAAGATCAAGGTGGGGCACATTACCAAACTGCAGCGAATCAATCTGGTCAGCGCAAAAAACCTCCGTTGCTATTCACTTATTCCAGAGTGGGCACTAATTCAGCTAAGCCAATTCCAATTAATTAATTAGTTAACATGAATTAGTTAATTGGGGTTATTTTTGTAATTGCTTAATTGTGTTGTTATGGAGTTGTTATTTTATTTATATCAGTAACACCAATTGACAATAGCCATAAAAATATCTATATCAATTGAAAATGACCACCTAAAATCAGGAAAAAAAACAGACAGAAACGCTAGAGTTAGAAATCGAATCACAAATTTGCCCAAAATTTGGTATAAAAAATTCGAAGGAACCCAAAATAAAAAAATCAAAACTTTGAAGCATCAAAGAGAAAGCAAGAAAAAACATAATCGAACAAATGCACAACAGAATTTACCTCTTTAAGAAACTCTAGAAGCCTCGTCTTCTTCACTTTCCCATTCGATCATTTCAAAAAGAAAGCAAACACTCATCTCACCCTTTGAGAGTTACCGAGACTAACCTTGTAATAGCCGAAAAAAACATTAACCCTTTCGAATATAATTTTAACTCTTTCGACTCTTTTCAATTACTATGATCATAACGACGCTATTGACAATTTGACATCATTAAGTCAATACATCTGCAAAAGAAAAAATCCAAAATCAAATAAATTTTAGCAAAATCAAAAGTAAATAAAGCAAAACAAAACCCTAACACAAAAATAAGCAGATATAAGAAAACATCTTACTAAAATCCACTCGAACAATCGAACCACGAAGAAGCTAACTTCAATCGAACAAAAGAGCCATGTCTAATTCAAACCCCTAACTTGACCATTCACCCAACGCAAATTCGACCACCAACTCACCTAAATCGAACATTAGGAAGAGAAAAGAGGGGAGGGTAGCAGCGGGAAGCCAATAAGGGAAGGGTGGCAGCAGGCTGTCGGTGAGGGAAGGGTGGCAGCAAGTGGAAGGGAGAAGGGTGGCAGACTGAAGTTAGAAAGTCATGAGAGTTGAGAGAATGATGGTCGTTTGAAATGAAAATTGAGGATTTTTCTTGTGGAGGTGGATTGGTGGCGTCGGTGGCGGTGGTGCTACCTGCATGCAACCCATGGGGTCGAAAAAGGGTGTAAAGGGTGGGGGTTTTGGTTGGATTGGTGGTGATTGTTTCAGTCGTATATGGTTTCTATTGAGGACTGATTTGGGTATGGTTTTTCTGATACCGCGTGTACTAAATCTTGCCCTCGAATATTCGTCCATTTTTGTGTTAAGGTAACTCGACGACTTTTCCTCCTCTCTTTCTCTCTCCTCTATTATCTTCTTTTTTTGTCCACTCATTTCTTCACCGTGAAGCCTTTTTTCATCGTCGTTCATGGTGGTCGCATGCGACCTATGGGACATTAGAAGGGTCTCAAAAGGTGGGGTTTTTGGTGGTGAGGGTAAGCTTTTGGGGAGGAGTTGGATGTATTGTGGCCGCATGCGACCCATGGAGCCCTAAAAGGTACTTTCAGGTCGAGATCTTCAACATTTTCCATGGTCAAATGTGCAGCAACAATCAGATATTAGGGTTTGAGATGGGGATGTTGGGTTTCGATTTGGGGTCTTAGGATTTAATCTAGGGATTTGATTTGTTAGGGTTTCTGGTTTCATCGATTGGTCGAATTTCGGTGCTTGCTTTGATTTTGGGGGATTTCGTCATTTGGTTTTCGTTTTGAGGAGAGAGAATGGAGACTGCGGAGGGATTGGTGAAGTAGTTTGGAGTGACCAAGCCAATTTCCCTTGCCGGACCTTCTTCTACTGATTTGCAGAAGACTCGTGCTTTAGAAAAGGTTTATTATTTGATTGATTTTTAATTTTTGAATTTTTGGTGATTGAATTTTAATTGTCGATTTCAATTCCTGCCTAAATTATAATTGTTCTGGTTTACGGTTTCTGGTTTCATCGATTGGTTCAATTTCGGTGCTTTCTTTGATTTTGGGGGATTTCGTTGTTTGGTTTTCTTTTTGAGGAGAAAGAATGGGGACTGCGGAGGGATTCGTGAAGCAGTTCGGAGTGACCAAGCCGGTTTCCCTTGCCGGACCTTCTTCTGTTGGTTTGCAAATGACTCGTGCTTTAGAAAAGGTTTATTATTTGATTGATTTTTAATTTTTGAATTTTTGGTGATTGAATTTTTATTGTCTATTCCAATTCCTGCCTAAATTATTATTGTTCTGGTTTTTAGATGATCAGTTTTTGGTTGAATATGGTTTGTATGAAAGCGAAGATGAAGCGGCAAAGCGAGAACCGGTTTTGGCTCGTCGACAAAAGGTACAATGATCACAGTACTCTGTTTTGAAGCATTTGCTCGAAGTTACAGGTCAACCAACTCTTTTTTTTTCTTCCAAGAATTGTTTAATCTATTTCTGCAATTTTATTTTATTTGATTTTTATACCATCGAAGACTTGTAATTTCTCCTTTGTTAATGATTTAGGTTTTCACTTTTAAGCTCATTTTTTCTTCAATTCTCTTGGTTATGATTAATTATTGATATTTCCTTTTCTTATGCTTGGAAAAATAATTGAAATTAGAGAGTATTTCGCAACTACGATCCATGTCTTAGCCCCCAAGAGAAAGCAGTGGAGTATGGAGTATGTTCGTGCTCTCAATGCTGCTAAATTAGACAAGGTAAAACATCAATTACTTTTGTATTTTAATTTTTAATTATGTTTTTTGATATTTGGTATGTGCAGTTTGTGAATATGTATAGGTTTTATTTATATAAATACATGCATATCATTAAATTTGGGCAGTTTTAGTTAGTTTAGTATGATAAAAGTTAACAATAGGATAAACTTTATGTTTCGATTTCCTCAATTTTGAAATTGAGTTAATGATTATTGTTGTGGAAATTGGGGTAGGTTTTTGCATGACCATTTGTTGGGGCAATGGATGGGCATATAGATGTTGTGTCATTGATGGCAAAGAATCCAAGTGATTTGAAAGCAATATTTTCGGGTTCTATGGATGGAGGTATATTTGATGATGCAATTGTAAAATTCTGAATTGGTTATCATTTCTTAATATTGTTAGGTTCTTTTTGTTAATAATAAATCTTGAGTAACTTGAATTGTAGTTTATACTTGTTCTTTTTGTTTATGCAGATATTCGTCTTTGGGACATAGCCTCAAGGTAAGCGATGCACTTTGTATTTGATTACTAGGATCAATCATAAAATTTTTGCTGTGCTTGGATATTAAAATTTGAAATGTCTTGTGTTGAATTCCATTTTCACACTTCTGTTATAGCTCCTGGATTACCTTTTGTTTCATGACCTTATCCATTCCCATGAAGTGCCTAATTTCGAAAATTCTTTCRCATGAAACTAGCATACTTTKTATATAGTTGTCTTAATTAATAATTTTTCAAGGCTAAGATTTTCAACCATTGAACTATACTTACACTGTGTTCGGATAGCAAAGGAGGTGAGAAAGGAAGGGGAGGGAAAGGATTCAATAGACTGTGAACGAGGTTTAGATGATTCTTAGAAGTTGAGTGATAAAGCTTCTGATGAAGAGCAAAGAGATGTTGCTTTGGTAGAAACAGAGACTACTGATCAAGAGAATAAAACTAAAAATGAGCAACCATCAGTATCTGATACAAAAATGAGTAACAACATCTATGGTGTCTTCACACAGCTACCAAGATCTGAACTGCGCAATCTCTCTCGTCTTCTTGGCAATGAGGGGTATCAATTATAAATTGAAACATGCCTTTCAATTATTTATTTATTTTTTAAATTTTTTCCCTGTAATAGTGTTTAGGAAAATTTTGTTAGGAGTGAATGTTATATCATCATGATCTACAGAGCCCACTATTCGAGATGTTTCCTCCTATTTATTACTGTTTTATTATATAGTATTACTTTTCGATTTATTAGGAAACTTTGATTAGACGGAAATTTATAGAAGACTGCAGTATGAAATTCCTTCAAATGATCAACGCGAATGAGCTATGATAGCTTAAATGTTTGATTCCTTTAACTGATAGTAATAATTGTGGAGAATTGAGATTCAAAATTGAGATTGGGATAATATGTGAAATTGTCATTGCTCCTACTGTATTACTTATGCTGACTTCGACACTATTGTTAGATTAGGGTATGTGCACTGAGATCATTCTCCAAATTTTTTGCATATTTTGCTCAAAATTAAAGGGCCCATTCCGGTGTTAGTGTAGTGGAATTAAGTAATGAACACAGATACTCGAGGTGCTTTGATGACCTGAAAACATTGATTTTGGACTTTTGTATAGTAAATACGGAGTATAATTTTGTGTTGGCTGTGCAGCTTTTGTGCTTAACAGTGCATTAYTRTGATGCTTTTGTTATGAATTGGAAGACCTTGAAAGTACTATGCATGAGCTTACCATWTAGAGTTGTGCATTACTATGATGATTTTGAAATGTTGCATAATATTTTGAAATGTTGCTATTTATGGTTACACTTCACAAAATATCAGCACGACAATGCTCACTACTAGAAATCTGCCTTCGGGCGACCGATTTTAGCGACCGATTTTTCATCGGTCGCTGTTAGCGACAGTTAGCGACCGCAAACGGTCGCAGAACATGTAGCGACCGATTTATCGGTCGCAATTAGCGAGCGATTTTAAATAGGTCGCTATTAGCGACCGATTTATCGGTCGCTTAGCCCTTTATGATTTGGCGGCATGGGATTTTGGTTTCCCTCGCTTGTGAAAAAAGTTTAGCGACCGAATTTCGGTCGCTAATAGCGACCAATTTTTCAATAGGTCGCTATTAGCGACCGAAATTCGGTCGCTACTTTTTTATTTTTCAAAAAAAAATTAAACTCTTTTTTTTAACCCATACGACACTCCCACTCTGCCCTCTTTCGTCTATCTCCCTCTCAAACCCAAAAAACCACAAAATCTCAAACCCTCCTCACTCAACCCTCAACCCTCGTCACTCACCTCACTCACCGGCGACCCATCCCCGGCGGCAACCTCACCGGTCTCTCTCTCCTCTCACTCAAACCTTCCTCCCACGGCCACCGGCGAC
>SNQN01012376.1:0-16158 GCA_008642245.1 Bassia scoparia
TGATTTGGAGTGATTTTGAACTCATTTGCTAGCACTACGGAGCTTTGAGAGGAGTAGCGAGGAGCTAGGAGTTGAGCTACGGACATATGCTCACTCTTTTGGTCATAAGTCACGTTTCCTATATGTCGGATTGATGTGATTCTAGTTGCATTGGAAACTGGACTTCGAGAGCTTCGATTCGATAGGTCACATGCTTGATTTGGACCACCAAAGCTCGATATATGGCCCGTGGAAGATAGCCTAGTGAATCTGCCGCATATAGACCTCAAACCGATCGGTGTGACTTAAATCGATCGGTTCAGGGTCGTTTTTACCGATTTAATTATTCTCTTTTAGGCTGATTTATTGAGGGAGAGGATAGTCTTTTTAGCGGCTCATTTAATGGAGAAAATCAAAAGTATAAGAGGGGAGGAATCCTAATTTTGTAAAGGACTTTTCATTATTAGATTTTATTTTCAAAAACTYAATTACGTATTCTCAAGAACCCTAGTTTTCTCATTCAATTGGAATYCAATAAAGCTCATCAATTRTTCATCAATTCTATTGCACTTTTGGTAATTTATTCATCCCTTAATCTATTCTTTTATTGCTTTTAATTTGTTTATGCTTTTGATTATGTTTTCCCCAATTGCAATTATCATGTTAATTTCATATGAGTGAGTAGTTCAATTTCTAGGGCAATTGGGATCTATAGCAATATGATTGACATGTATTTGGCTTGATTCGATTCATGACTTGACTTTAATCAATTTCCTATTAGATTGTTCTTCATGATAATCAATTTCGTAGGGTTGACAAGATCAACGTCAATAGGTAGAACGAGACTTTCCTAGGTCGAGAGATACGGTTAGAGTATTCTATGGTTCAATTGATTCGAGAGAGCTTTGAACCATTTTGATAGTCGTTTATAAATTGTTGATGCCTAATTATCTATAGCGAACCATAGTCCTAGATTCGTAATCATATAGTTTATTCTTCATTGTTCATCGTTTTCATTAGTCTTAATTCAATATAATCACAAACCAAGATTTCTTTTATAGTTTAGATGCTTTAATTCATTAATCAGTAGTAGTTCTTCTTCTGGATACGATCCTGTTACCACAAACTGCAGGTGGGGGGTGAGCGGGACCGGTACCTGGTAGTTTTTTAGGAAACCGGACCCGGGCTCCGAAACGATTAGGTCCCAAAATCTGAACCGGAACCGAACCAATTGAACCGGTTCCTAAGTTTTAGGAACCAGTCCCGAACCGCCGGATTTGTGTTACCATTCATATAATTTGTTTTTGCAAATTAATTTTGATTGTAAAAAATGATCTTTAATAATCCCTTCAACTTGAAATATACTGCAGCAATCTATCGGTGATAAAATCGACAAAAAGAAATAATCTTTGACTTGTTAAAAAATAATCTTTAGGTCCATGAATCATTCTCTTTCCATCCTTAGTGTGTGATAATTCAACAAAGAGGAAATGGATTTTAATATAAAGAAAAAAAGTAGAATATTCTTATACAACCGTTCCAAACATTGGTACCCGGTACCAGAACCGAATCGACTGAGTACCGAACCACCGCGTTCCACGGTACCCACTGGTACGGGTCCCAGATTTCATTCCCGGACCGGAACCAGTTATGACGGTCCCATTTTTTGGACCAGAACCAGACCCAGTTACACCGGTTCCGATCCGGACCGCGGGTCCGAACAGGTTTTAGTTCGGTGCCGGTACCCGGATTTCTGCTCACCCCTAGCTGCAGTTATTTTAATAGGTACTTTGATAGTACGCGACAAGCCTGCAGTATCATCATTAAAGACATCTCAACTAGCGAATTCATTGACAGGTACAAGCTATATATTTTAAACGTTATTTCAAATAGCGTTTATAATGCAGTTTTTTTTAAAAAATAATAAATAAAATAATGAACTCTTAATCCTACGTGACAGTACTTCTATAAATAGTTTCGAAAAAAACGCAAAACGGTAATAATTGACTAGTAGCATTATTCATGAAAAGAAATTTTTATTTCCCTCCTCTCTTTTTGGGACCGGTACACTAGTAGTAATATCACATAACCCAAAATTACCTTATTTTATAAGGAGTGTCTAATTCATTATTGCATTTATTACATTACAGATAGAGTAATTTTGTAAGAACATGTTTAGTAGGGAGAAATGGGAGAAAGGAAAGAGAGGGAGGAAAATACCGAAATACAACAATTTCTGTATTGGTTGAAAAAATAAGTGCGAGAGAAGGAATCAACAAGAAAGTCTTTTACAATTTCTTTCCTTCATTTCCTCCCTAAATTGAGGGAATCTGGAAGGAAAGAAATTATAAATCTTAATTCTCATTCCTTCCTTACACTTCCTATATTATGTCTAACAAAACATGGAAAAATAATTAAATTTCTCTTTCTTTCCCTTCCCTCCTATACTAATGTTAACCAAACAATAGATTTCTTTCACTTTCTTCATTTGAACCAAACGTAGGAAAATAAACTTAGGGTTGTTTGGTTTAAGGCAAAGAAAGGCATGAAATGAACAAAGAGAAAGGAAATGAAATATAACAGAAAACACCCAATTCCCTTTCCTATTTGGTTATCGATTTGGTCTTCATCTCATTAAATACTCATGTCTCCTCCGTTGATGCACTAAACAACAACCTCTCTCAAACTCTCACCACCAATACTTCAATGCTATGATTGTTAAAAGGCAAAATTGTCAACAACTATCCATTTTTTTGTCACTTTAAAAACAAGAACCCAATTTGTTTTTTTTATTTGAAACAACTACCCACTTTTATGTTTTGTTTGCGAATCACTACCCACTTTTAGATTATCAAACTCGAGACACATAATTACTTGAAAACAACTCCTAATCACATGATTCTTGATCCTATTTCATGTATTTTTTCCGAGATCTACAACTTTATGAAGGAACTATGTCCAAAATGTGGATGATAGCTGATAAAAGGCTAAAATTAATGTGTACGAGGTTTGGTGGTTGATTGTTTTGGTGGTGTTGGGTTTTGGAGTGGGAAACAAAAAGTAGGTGGTTTTGCAATTGGGATGTTGCGTTGGGGTGTTTGTGTGGTTAATACGGTGTTAGTGGCCAAAAACTAAAAGTGGTAGTGATTTGCAAAAGAAATTGAAAATATGGTAGTTTTTTAAATAAAAAAACAATCTGGGTAGTTGTTTTCAAAAGTGGAAAAAAAATGGTAGTTGTGGCAATTTTTCCTTGTTAAAATTCGACCATATAAATTATAGATCTAGAGTCTAGTCATATTTATCCATACGAGCAAAGCTATTACGAATGAACCTAGATTTAGGGAGATGAGTGACTAAAATGAAGTGATGAACGTGATAATCGGTGATGGAGAACGAGGACGAACTTATTGTGAGGAACGAGGTAGTGATGGAGAAGGACGACGAATGAGCGGTGTTGTCGTGGTCAAATCTACGATGGGTTATGCGAGTATGTGACAGGTTGCTATGGTTAGATTAGTATATATATAGGTGGCGGTAAGTTGCAGTGGGCGGTGGAAGTTGTAGTTGGTGCCGATAGGTTGCGATGGTGGTCTTCGAGTTATGCTTGGTCAACGTCGGTTAAGATGGTAGAGTAGTGTTGGTGAATCGGTTAAGAGAAGTAAAGAATCTGAATCCCAAGTATGGGGGAAATGGTGATAAAACAGATTTAGGTAACTGCAAAAAGGAAAATGGGTAAAGAGAATTATTGACAAAAGATTAAAACAAATGTCAACTAAAGGAAACATGGGTAATCTTTATTATTTTTGTTTATTCTTTCCGTGAAAACAAACGACCCCTTAATTTTTCTTCCTTTCCTCTCCCTTAGTTGCTCTTCACTTGAGTTGGCAACGAATCCACGAATTCAACCTGCCCCAGATCCGTAGATCCATATCCGATTTTGCGGGCACGGATCCTAAATTTTTAGATCCTAGGGGTACGAGTCAGATACGAGTCCTTTGATTAAAAGAAACGGATCTGAATCCGGGTATAATAATAGAATCCGGATCCGTTTACCCTTTTTTTAATAAAAAATAATCATTTTAATACAAGAGTACAAGACCCTAGTGGCCTAGTCCAATAGTCCAGTAATGAGTAATAATCCATATAAGCAAAATCCCTTTCTAACTTTTCAAACCTACTTTCCTAAAACAAACGCATGCCGCTGCCCCCTGCTCAACTTCTCAATTGAATTGGTTTGCTGTCACGAAAATTGCTTGTGTTAGTTGWGTATAATGTTGATTTTTTGTGTATAATGCAGATTAGGGTTAAAAATTAAAGAAATGTTTTGTGTATAATGTTGATTTTTTTTCGTAGTTTTAGGTCAAAAGTTACATTTTATAGTATGATCCGTTTGGATCCGTTTTAGATTCGTACCCTGAGATCTGTCGGATATGGATATGGATATGGATCCTCATAAAAAATATCCGACGGATACGAGTAGGATATGATATGAATACTTATCTTTATAAAACGGATCTGGATCCAGCAGAATCCGGTCCAGATCCTACCTATTGCCATTAGGGATGCAACTGGGGCGGGGCGAGTTTTGTCTTTTCCATCCCCATCCCCGCCATGGATACAAACTTCATCCCCATCCCCGCCATGGATACAAACTTCATCCCCATCCCCGCCCTACTAAGTCAACTTAAAAAACCATCCCCGCCCCACCATCCACTTGGGTATCCATCCCCACTAAATCTCCGCCTCATACCCACCTAATCCCCACCCCAAAACCGCCTAAAAATATTTTTGCACGAAGCTAGTTAAAATTTTAATTACTTGCACAAAAATTTAACCTAAAGAAACAACATTTAAAAGATAATTATAAACTTATGATTTTTTAAATATTACTACTTATTATATTATAAAGGTAATACTAAATGTTGAAACATAAATTATTTAAAGGAAAATTTGTCAAACAACTACCAACTTTTGTCCAACTTTTTGTTAAAAAAATGTATCTAGTGCTCCACTTTTTTTTTTAAAAACAACTACCCACTTTTTTGTTAAGTTTGTGAACACGACACCAAGTAGATTCCGGTTAGCAAACCACTAAACCTCGTGTGGGCCTCATATTTTGGTTGTTTCTGTTCTAACCCTCCCATGAATCAGTAAAAAGACCATAATACCCTCCCATTATTACCTACCACTCATCACCTTTCCTTTCTTCTCTTCTCATGCGTGGTTGCTGCCTTTCTTGCTGGTTTCTTGTCTCTCTCTCCTCTCATCTCTCATCCCACATCTCACATCTCAACACTATCCTACTCATTCAAGCTCCAATTTCACACTCAAATCTCGCAATCACTCACGAAATTCACTCCAAACTCACTAATCACTCAATTTCTTCCTCTTCTCACAAAAATCAGATATTTCGAATTTGAACACATTTTTCTTGATTTTTTTCAAAATTTGGGGGGTTTATGGGTAATTTTTCGAGTTTACTGGTATTATTAGTTCGAGATTTTGGAATTTCTTGGTCGATATTTTCTTGGATTAATTGGTACGAATTTGGTTGATTTGCTCGTTGTTGCTGGGATGTATTGCTGATGTTCTGGGCTTGATGTTGCTCATTGTTGCCTGCTACTGTTGCTGTTAGTGGGCGAATTTCTTGGTCTTTCGAGTGATATCATACCCACTCGAAAAAATTTAGGTTTTGATTCAATTATTTTGTTTTGATTTTGGGTATTTTTGTTCACTTGATTTTGATTTTGTTTTGGTTTTAAATTAACAAAGAAATTAAAATGGAGAAAGGAAGAGAAATTAAAATGGAAGAGAAAACGAAAAAACAGAGGACTTACACCAGAAAGAAAAAAGAAGAAGGAAGCAGACGACTTAGACCAGAAACGAGGAGGAAGAAGAAGAAAAAGAAAGAAAAAAATAGAAAAAAAGATAAAGTGAGGCATTTAGGTAATTTCATATCTTAGGGAGGAATTAGACCAGAAAACAGCCAACATGTGGGCCCACACGAGGTTTGGTTTTTTTCGCGGGAAACCTGCTTGGGTCGTATTCACAAACAAATTATAAAAAGTGGGTAGTTGTTTTTTTTTTTTAAAAAAAAGTGGGTAGTTGTTGGCAAAGTTGGACAAAAAGGGGTAGTTGTTAACAAATTTCCTTATTTAAATTATATTGTACAAGCGGGGATGGGACGGGTATAGTCTATAAACCATCCCCATGGTGGGTACAATTTTAATCTCCATCTCCGTCTTGCCACCACACCAAAACGAGACCCCGGGGTGTCCCTATTTGACCCGCACCCACTTGCAACTCTGGTTGCCATCACTACTTACAGTATGTATTATCTTGTAATATTTCAATTTTGATTTTGTGTGCATTTCTTTAGTTGGATCAAGGTTTACAATGGGAGAGGATATGAGAATTCGAACATTTGATGTCAAGGATC
Organism: Bassia scoparia; assembly: GCA_008642245.1. Classification (NCBI taxonomy): domain Eukaryota; kingdom Viridiplantae; phylum Streptophyta; class Magnoliopsida; order Caryophyllales; family Amaranthaceae; genus Bassia; species Bassia scoparia. Next base: position 6,419 of record SNQN01012376.1, read on the forward strand.
AAAGTGGGTTGAAGTCACTATTCCAAATGACTCCCTCTTTTCTTTTAATTATATTGACGTGTGATTAGGGGTCTTATCGAGCGAGCCGATCACGAGCCGGGGTACTAGCTTCGTGCTCGTTAGATTTCGAGTCAAGCTGAGTCGATCACGAGCTGCTCGTCTAATCATTTAACCTACTTAAATCCACATTTTCTTAGAGAAATCGTAGACTATATTTTCAATTCTTTACTTATTTTTTCATTTATAATGTATTAATTTAGTTTTATTATGTGAATTTGTTTTCAAAATATTATTTACCTAGAAATTTATTAATTTTGTCTAAAAATATCGAGTTTGAGCTGATTCAAGCGAACACAAACCAACTCGAGTTGAGCCTGACCGAGTCAAACACGAGTTACTCGCGAGCTGAATAAGCACCCAAACGTGCATTAATAAATTTGGGATTTTCTATAGGTACCCCTGTGAATTTCATTTTCCATAAAATACCCTTATTTTTTTGGTTTCTCTATTGTACCCCCAATTTTGAAAACCTTACACATTATAACCATAAGATTTATTTTAACATAACTAGAGTTAAACTAAGGTTAAATTTGACTTTAAAAAAAATTTAAAAAAGGGAAAAAGAAAGAACAACTTCAACCCACCACCCTTCTCCATTGTCACACTCCTCCACCACCCACGCCCACCTCGCTGCTCTTCCGCATCACCCAGCCCACCCACCCACCTCTCTCCCTCTCGCATACCACCACCGCAAAAAAAAAAAACAACAATTCGATGCCCAAATCAAATCAACACCTAATCGAACCCCCAAGTCAAAATGCAACCAATCGAACCCCAATTCGCAAGAACCAAATCGAACAAAATTTTAGGGTTCTAAACTTTCGAACCAAATCAAACAAAAACAAAAATTGATTTAGGGTTTTGCAATTAAACTATAAACAAATCAAAGCCCTAAGTTAATTTGAATTGATTTAGGGTTTGAATATTTAGGATCAAATTATTTTGATTTTAAAGGTGGTGGTTGGCGGTGGGTCTGGTGGTGGGTGGGCGTTGGGGTGCTGTGCGGTTGGCGTTGTGGTGGTTGGAGTTTAGTGGAGCAGCGCGCATTGGCGTGGGGTGCGGTGGTGCGGTGGGAGGATAGGTTGTTTAGGGAGTAAGGGTGGTGGGGGGTGTTTGTTTTGTTTATTTACTAGATAATATCGAGCACATGCTTGGATTTTCAATTTAAGTAATTGTATATTAGAAAACGATATGGTCGAGTTAAGCCATTTCTTTAGAGCTTAATTTTATGGTTCTTCATTCAGTTCAATTCAGCTCGCTTCATCAACTTCACTTCAGTTCAGTTCAATTCAACTCCAGTTAGCTGCTTCAACTCACTTCTATTTCAGCGTACTTCAGCTCAGTTCAGCTTACTCAAGCTCTATTCTTCAATTTAACTAACTTCAATTGACTTCACCAACTTCAATCCGCTCCAATTTAATTTAGTTTACTCAGCCTAAAGAATGTGGTCTTACCGCCTTAGTAACAAAACTATTAATTAAAATTTGAAAATTAACAAACAAATCAAATTAATTACGGAGTAATTTATTTAGTTTTAAAAATATGGAGTTAAAAACCTATTGTGAACAATATGATTAGAAAATGTCAACAATGAAATAAGTGTATCTAAAAATTGCTAATGAAATAAATGTAATGTAAAAATAAAAATAAAAATAAAATAAAAATAAAAAAATTAATATGTTGGGAGGAAATTAAATAAGTTTTGCAGGAAAATATTATGTTAGTGGGATTGTTTAGTATAAATTATTTTTTTTTGTTTTATTTTTTAAAACTAAATAATCATACACGGTAAGGTAACCATTATCTCTATTATATAAGGGAAGGGGAGCAATGTGTCCCCTATGAAGTTACTCAAATACCTTAATGATCTAATTAAAAAAAATGTAAAAATAAAATTTGAAAAACCTTTTATACCCTATTATATTGTCATAAAAATAAGTTTAAAATGATGATATCATCAAATATCTCAATCAACATCAAGTTAAATAAAAATTAGTCATGATAGTCAATTACATTAATTAACATTAAGTAATTTAATCCCATAAATTATTATGTTTATACAAAATTTAAATTTTCAAAGATAATATCATAAAATTCTCCAATGGATTCAATACATACATAATAATGGAAAGTATATTCATTTTTATGAGATTAGTCAATTTAAATCATACGATCTACGGGTAATATATTTGATCGATATTCGATCGTATTTGTGTAAATTTAAAAAATGTCACGCATCGCGTGCACATAAAACTAGTGATTATATTATGTGAGGTTATCAAAATTGAGGGTATAATAAAAAAAAAAAAAAAAATAAGGGTATTTTGTAGAAAATCTCAAATTTTTTGTAAAGTATTAAATTGATGCACCAATTGGGTGCACATATAAAAAACTATCGTAATTTGTTATCGACGTCAAGGCTGTCATTCGTTGGCGAATGGACCTTCGAAATTTCCAAACAAAAAAAGGATTGAAAATGATTCACCTCAAGGTGTAGATATAATAATGGTCCACTTCACACTCTTCACTTCTTTTCAGTCATCATCCACTTCGTCACTCGCGATTTCAACACCCATTTCCCACTTCATTTGTTTCATCACAGTTGACTTTCAGGTAATGCTTACTGTCTCAGTTTCATAATTCGGCACAATTTCACATTTTCAATACACTTATTCACTCCTGAATTTCTGTTTCATTCGTTGCATGTATTTGCTCATGTGAATTGTGATGATGTTTCAGACTCTCAGTGGTTTCAAAAAGATCATCTTTTCTTACATTTCTTTGGGAGAACGGAGAAGAGGATGGTTGAGCAATTGGGTGCGATTCAAACGGCTGGAAAATGGTTGAATGTGCGATTGTTCAGTTAATTTTAAGCTCAATTGAAAAGTGATGCAAATGGTCATTCTTCAAACGCCAGAAAACACAATTTCAAGTGCTTGATTGTCTAAATTATGCCTTCATTTTGCTTTAATTGAAACTTTCAATGATCATTAAATTGCTGTATTCGATAGAATTATCATTGTTCTACTTAATGAATTTATGCACTACTCGATGCACCCAAATATTTGACGTTAGAATAAGTTGGAAGCCTAAGATTTTTGGGTGTAGCAACAATTTAGCTTGAACATATTGCAATTTGTAAAATGGTGAAAATGCCAACTAATATAGAATTTAGGATGCCAATCAACCCAGTGTCATCATATAACATTATTGTCTTTTAATTTATACCATCCTAGGAGTTCCAATTTGACATTAGGGTGTGCCATCATAAAAAATGGTTATATTTTTTAGAACAATTGGTATACCTAAAGTACATGTATGAGTGCAAAATATCACTAAGATTAGGTATGAACTGGTGTGCGATGCATATTAATAGAAGCATCCTAGTGTAATGCTGAGTCATTTAGGTAATTTAGCCCAATCATTAACGGAAATGCACCCTGTTAGCAGCGTGGAAGCAAGTGAGATGAGCATAATTGTTCCTTATCTTATTCGCTTCGTAGTCTCATGGAGTTGTGATCTTTAGTAATTTATGGTTGTTCTTCTGTTTCGGTTTGCTGGGCTTACTTTGTCAAGCCATACCTCTCAATATATACTTACCTTTAGAAGGTATTACAAACGGATTCATTAAGTGAGTGGTGTAGTTCTTTAACTTGAACAACATTGCATTGATGTAGAAAGTAGGATTCACATTTTGGAAGTTTATAATATGGACTAGTTTGAATGTTTGAACCCACTTTCTTATAAGTGTGTTTGGCATGACTACTCCAATTGGATGGATGTATTAATGTATTCTGTCAGTGGATGGAGGGTAATAGATCACTATAGAACTTTGGGCTTTTACATTTCTGTGTTTTGCTTCATCTTATGTGTTTGGGCATGGCTACTCAATCTTCGACAAGTTCTTATACTTTATTTATTTAATTATTATTTATCTATCTTCTTTAAAGAACTTCCAAATTTTTGTGCTGCTTGTTTTTTTAATCAATTAAAGCGACTTGTAAGACAAGGKTTTCTACCATCTGTGCTTTCTTTCCAAAGAAAAATAAAATGCTTGATGTTCCAGCTTTGAATTTGGAAAATGATGTTGGCATGACTTTGTAGTTCAGGCCAATTGTTCTAATGTTTGTTACAGTAATAAACTATTTACTATCTAATCTGTAGCTGTCATGTAGCAGATTTCATATATTTAGAGACTAAAATGTTATAGGTATGTTAGCATGTATTGGTGAATTTCTGACCTACTGTGTATGAGAAATTCAACGTTGAATTTTACTGATATGCTATGTTGTAAATTTGTAATTATTGCTGATTGATTTTGTGAGGAGATGGTCTGACTTGCTGTATATTGGATTTCATATTATTCTCAGCAGAAATTATAGATCGGCTTCATTCCCTTTATGGAGAGTCAGCAGGCATAATGCRATGCCAGTTTCAATTTGTAATATTGGCAGTTCTGTTTCTCTTGGAAATCCCTTGAGATGTAGCTGCTTGGGAACTATGATAGATATCGAGAGTGCTGCTGCATCTGAGTGGGTACCGTTCATTGATCAAGTACTTCTAACTGCTAGTGTATTCCTTGCCTATATGGCTGGTGTTGTTCCTTCTGGGGGCTCTTATACAAATTCCCAAAGGAACAAATCGAATGACCTGTTGCTTCCTGAAAGTCCCATCTTATTTGGTAGGTAAGTTTACTGTTCCTAAAACATTGTTTCTTTAGTAGACATCTTATTTAGTTGTCTTAGAAAATTGCACTTTGTGGTGTGACTGATACCTGTATATCTTCTCTTTCCTACTTCTCATATTTTGCAGCACAACAGAAAAGGAAGATCAAGTTAATTCCCAATGTACCTGGGATGTAGTGAAAGGGAAAATTACAAAGTCTCTTCTTGCAATTGAAAATGGTGTTAATGTGCAAGAAAATATTGCTGAATTTGAAATAGATCGTGCAAGAAGGCCTCTTAGTTTATATGCCATAGCTAATGGTCCCAAATTCAGATTGCTTTTGTCTTCAATTGAGCAACTTGAGAAAGAGGTAGGCAGTTTCTTTTATGTCCTCACAGTTTGTTTCCTCGTCTATCTGGTTCTGAATACTTACCGTTCCGGGCACGTTATAWGTCAGTGCAGAAGATATTTAGCATCAAAACTGATACTTGAAAAAATATGTATCCAGTGCAATTGAATATCGACATAAAGAGAAACTGCCTTAATTTCCCCTCCCCAAAACCATGGGATCCTCCTTGAGTAAATTGTTATCATGCCCCTTACCATTTCCGTCTCCTTTTCATTGATCAAATATTAGAGAGGTTAGCTAGCCAGAGTTACTATTGTTTCTTGGATGGATATGAGATTCTATCAAATCCCTATCCAACCCGAGAACTAAGAGAAGACTACATTCACATGCCCTTTTGGTACCTTTGTTTATTGAAGGATGCCATTTGGGTTATGTTACACAACTTTCACTTTTCAAATGTGCATGATGACCATCTTTTTTGATAGGTTAGAGTCTTCCATTAAAGTGTTCATAGTTGACTTTTTTACCTTGTGGTTCATCATTTGACACTTCCTTGCAAATCTGGTTAAAGTGTTGAAACAGTGTCAAGAGGTGAATCTTGTGCTTAATCGGAAAATGCCACTCACAGTTGAAAGAAGGCCAGAAGACATTGTACTGGTGATGTGGTCTCTAAGATAGGGGGGCATGATAGATATATAAAAGAAAGACAAAAAGAGAGATTGAAACTCATTGGATAACGAGAGTTGGAAATTGAAGTAATTATTGTGTGCAAACATGATACATATATTTGAAACTTTCTTAAAGTAGAAGTGTAACATCTACTTGGAAAAAATAAAGGACATACATAAATAGACATGTGAACTTGGTTATCTTCTGTAGTTTTTTTTTTTTTTTTTTTAATAAATTTTTAAGCAAAGACACTTAGCTGGTCAAAAATAAATAAATAACAATCATAAATTTTACTTACATTTCCCTCATGATACCTACATATTGTCCAAAGTGAAATGTAGCAGAAGGAGGGAATAAATTCTTGTGATTAATTTGTTGACATTTCTTCCAAATTTTCAATGGGTACATGTTGGCTATGGTAATTGTGTGGTCCCCATTGGCAGCTATCCCAGGAGAGGTAAACTCACCTCTATAATTTTGTTTTTCAGGGATTCTTACCATCTTGCGTGGAGTTTCTGTGAGCCTTGCATGTCCTGCACCACTTGTTTATCATCTGATAATTCTGTGCTTTTTATCCCTATGGATGGCTTTTGACCCCACAACTTAGTTCCCTTTCTAGTCTCCATATTCCAAACCAAAAACTTTACATGTTGCTCATAACAAATCTATCTCAGGTGTAAGTGGACACACATTCTATATAAAACTGAAATCCAAAATGTTCATCAGGATGGCAGGGTAATTCACGGGCATCTATAACACTCTCATGTCATAGTTTTTTTTGTGATAATTATCTGAATTGAATGTTTCTAGTTTTATTGATAAAATATGTTAGATCTCTGGAATGCATCGTGTCATGCATCATGCCCACTTTCTATACTGGTTGAGGGACTTATTCACGTGATTACTTGTTCTTAGTTTATGATTGGCTTTAACTTCAATTTTGTTGCAATGTTATTCCTTCTTCCCTCAGTTTTTCAGTTGCCTTGCAGGTTAATGAATCCCAGATAATCAATGGCTATAGAAAGGAGGAATGGCGGTTATTTTCCTCTACTATAAAGAAGCTTGTCCAATCAACTTGTATTCATGGATGAAGAAAGAGTTTTTGCAACAGAAAACTGTGAGGACTGACAAGGTATTAATTATATTCATATTAATTGTATATGTGGTTAAAACCAGTCACAATGTTGCGCTGCTTATCATTTCGCTGATCCTCTTTTCAGAGCTTTTGTTTTCCATGTCTAAAAACTGAGAGGCGATGATACTATCTAGGGAAACATTAGGAATCCCGCAAAGATGGAGCTTTTTGCAGAATTTAAATAGGCTTTCCTCAGATACGTTATTTTCGGTAAAGTTGTATCATTCGGGTTCCTCTAGTTGTTTCTTTTCAAATTATAATTCAAGAAATTTGTTGCTTGCTTAATAGATGTATTACAAATAATAATGAATGATTATACTTTGTCGTTGAGTTAGAGTCCTTCGTTCTTAGATACAAAAGCAAACAGAAAAAATGCTTCCTCCTTTTCCTTATAATTTGCAACAAATGGCCTTGCTTGAACTTCTTGACAACATTTTAAGTTTGTGAGTAGGAAATAGACAGAGAGATAAAGTGAGATATGTTGATCAAGTAGAGATAGATAGAAGAAAGGGTTTACAAGAAAGAAAGAAAAACATTTTTTGAATAACTATGAATTTCCAAAAAAGGCAAATGTGCAATTTAAAAAAATAAATAAATAAAACGGAAGAAATATGAAGAAAACAAAAGATTTTAGACAACATTTGGAACCTGTTATCAATTAGCTAGAGGAGTATATATTTTGGGACAAGGACTAGGTATTCTATAAATGCTAGTGTTGTCATTCTTTCTTGAGGTTATTGATCCTTATCCGGTACCTTATGAATATTACATAGTACCTGGTTTGAAAAGCAAAATATGTTGTTAGACTTGGATATCCCTTGCATTATTTTAACTGTGAAGCCCCGTTTATAGTGATTGCCTCTATGTAGTATCATAGAGAGTCATATTGATAGACTTACACAGAGATTGCCTGTCTTGGATATATTAATGTGGTTGCCAAAGTTGGAAGTATAAAATTAGCTAAAAAGGTAATGTTTCTGGAAAGTAACATAGATTAATTATATATGGTTGTTATAGCTAATAAAAAGGGTCATTCTTTGGAGCAATTGGATAATTATCTTCGAGGGTCTATAATTTTATGGAGTTATGGTATCTATTCTGTCTGCAAATGAGGCTCAGGGATTAATGTGGTTGACTGGCTGGTAAGAAATTCAATCAGAAGTAGATTAATCGATAGATGAGGCCTTGTTTCATGATATTCATGTAGTTTATGTTGGTATTAAACATTGCCAATGTCATTTTAGATTCTCAGCGAAATAATATTGTACTGAAAATGCTAATCTAGTAATTGTTTAAAGAAACATCATTTGTTGTCTAGTTGATCTTCATAATCTATTACATTATAGGTTTATGTAAATAATTCTAATATATAACAAAGTCTTAATTCAAGATTTTTGACCCTTCTTTGATATATCTTATGAAACATTAATATTCTTGATTAATTACACCACGTCACCACCCATACATTTGCACGGGGTCTAAGGTAGTCGATACAATATCTATACTCTGTAGTCTATACTAAAGTAATGCCCAAGGAGAGCACTTGGAAAAATTCTATTAAAAAATTTTCCCTCGGAAATCCTTTTTGTTTAGCAATTTTTATTGGATTATATCTTAATTTTTTTTTTTTTACAAAAAAAAATTAAAGAATTCTTAGAAATTAGGGTTTCATTAAACTTACAAATGAATTATTAGATAAAATCAAATAAATTAAAATTACAAATAAAAAGTGATCTTATTTCTATCGATTATCATTATTGATAAATTTGTGCATGCAAGGTCAAAACTAGTTATAATAACATACTAATACTGTTATTCTATTGTTATTGATAAAATATAATAAAAAAATTATTGGATGAAAATTGARATATAACTCCTCACCACCSTCATGTGYTAAATTATATATCCCCTTTAAGACCTAAGAATTTTATTGAATTGATTGTGACAGTGTCCGCTGGCATCTTGCGAAGTTATGATCTAGCACCTCCGTTCTCATTTGTTCTATTCACTTGATTTTGCATGTTTGCTAGTGCACTTGTTTGACTACAAATATCTTTCATTACATATTAGTAAAATTAATGATTGAATATAAATAAAATACTCATCGAGACGAATCCRAAAGACCCGTCATGACTATATTATGTTTAATATATTGGTAATAAATTAGAAGATTCTCCCATGTTATAAATAGTGCTAAGATTCTARATGGATAAAACAAAAGGGAATGGAAGAAGTAGCCTCTAACGATCAAGTTGATTAAGGTGTTATTATTTCGTTGACCTTCATTCTATACCAGATCTTATTAGGGTCTTAACCGTCTTATACATGCTTCTTAAGGTTTATGATAATTGCAGTGATGATTTCAATGATTCCATGTAAACCATGTCTTTAAACTACAGCCTCTTGTTAGACCTCATGTGTGTCTTTATTCTCTACGAATCTTAACCTTTCCATGATAGCTTTTTTCGGCTACARAAGTGCTTATTTTATCCATTTCTAGCCTTCTAGGTCCTTTTCKTGCTCACAATGATCTGTTTTGTTTTAATAATTCGACCTTTTTCACAGAGGGTTATGGGRTGTAGAATTGGAAGGTAGTTGTATCTTGTCTAGTGGGGTGGGGTGTGATGGTGGTGGGTCTGGCAGTAGAGAAGTCCCATCTGTAGTGTTTTTATCCCCCTTCGGTGGACGTGCACATAGAACCAAGAACACCTTCTAATCCTTCTATAGTTTAGTCAATCGATCCTATCGCCAAATTCATCCAAACAGACTATATATCTGACAAACAACATTTGCTAAAGCTTATTGGACTGGTTGAAGTCCTTGTGAGCCTAACTGTGAGACTGTGATTCGAAGCTAATATGC
>SNQN01012377.1:0-16154 GCA_008642245.1 Bassia scoparia
ACCACCGCCTTGTAAACGGCGAAGGTGTTCTCTATTGTCTGAGTGATCGCAGTTCCCTCAGCAGGAATCACAAATTTCTCCTCAACGTCAGGTGCGACGAAGCCGATGTGAGGAGCATAAATGTGTTGGTTCCGCAGGAGTGCGTCTCTCCAGGCCTTTCGCACTATAGTTGACGAAGGACTGTCCTTGTCCTTATCTTCGTCTTCAGAGGATTCCTCCACCTCCTGGGGTTTATTCTTGGCAATCCAAGCCAATGGGTCTTTGTTATACTCCTCCTCATCCTCATCCTTAGCCTTGGCAGTCTTTATTTGAGGCTTGCCATCACTGCTCTCCTGCAAAGCGGCCTCTATATCCGCGCTTATTTCGGAAGAGTCAAGACTTGAGCCCTCCATCCGCACAGGAATGCGACCAGAAGTACTTGGCTGGTCTGGCTCAGCCTCGTAAAATTGGTTTTCTAGTCTCCTAGTAGCCGTGGTTTTTCTACGAGGCATCTTGATACGAATAGACAGAATGTCAAGGATGGGACGAGGAGCTACAGAGTGCGAGTACAAAAAATCAAGGGAGGAGGAAAAAGCAGTTAAATTGGAGCCAGGCGAAGTTGGACTGGGCTCTTCCAAGCCCCCAACTCTATTCTTATTGGGCGAAGAGTCCGTAGAACTTGYGTCGCTCATTATTACTTTGATAAAAAAAGAAYAAAGAATAAGTGCGAAGTAAGAAAAGGTGCRAACAGTACCTGATGTGCGACGTTGCCGAAAATGTCGAAGAAGATCTGAAAGAGAACTGCGAACCGCGACGAAAAAACTGCGAACTGCGAAGAAGAACCTTGCTAACTGCGAACCCAAGTTGTCGCGAAAGTAACGCGAAGAGATTGGAGAAAAGGTGCGAAGAGGGGATGAAATTTCAGCGAGAAGAAAGTAGAAAGTTCTTCCTCTCTCTCCTTCAGGGGATATATATACCCCCTGCTCAACGGACACTCTTCTCCTTATTTTTGAAATTTGAACGAAAGGAAGGAGATTTGAGCGGGAAGACGGGTTTGTCGTTTTAGCTGCTGCTGCCATGCGAATTCCAAAGTTGCGAATTAAATGCTTGGCCTGGCCATCTCACTCCCACAAAGGCACGTTTCCCAATGCAAAAAAAAGAGTGAAGAAAAAGGAAAATACCTAGTTTTTACCTGATTGGAGGTTTATTTGCGCAATGTAAATTAATGTAAAATCAAGATCAAACACCCCATAAATCCAACGATTTATAGGGTCTTTGAGGGGCAAATGATGTGGCACGAAAAATTCCTGTCCACGTGTCCTTCAATATTGGGTCAAAATGATCACGTGGCAAACGCTACAATTTTTATTAATCCGCACCGAAACGGGACGGAGAACCGACGTTTCTGCATCGAAACGGTAGTAAGAAACGCTCGGAAGCATGGATGAATGACAAGTGTCACCCATCCAAGTGGCTCCTTGGTTTTTGAGGGATTGCCTATAAATACCCCGAAAAACCAAGGAAAACACACACTTTTTTCCATAGCATTTATGTGCCTAACAACACTACTTGAGAGATCTCTCTCTACTCTCTCTCTTCTCATCGAGCTTGCATTTTTATTCCTAAACTCCATACTTACTTAAGTATCAGCGACGGGAGATAACCAAATAGGATATTCTCCTTTGTGGAGTTCAGGCAAGCAAGTTTTCAGAGCTAGGAGTCAAAGAACACGCCAGGAACAGTTCACAGTGCATAGAAGATAGTTACCCCGAGGTAGCATCGCGGTGTAAGCTCCACAATCTTCAACCCAAAGCCTTAGGAAATATGCTAGCATCGCCACATCGATTCAACGAATTACTCGCTACAACAGACACTATTCGGGAATAATAAAGAGAAGCGTTATTTTAGGAATTGTACTTTACTCGACATTTATTTGGGAAAAACTCCTCCAATAGCTTTATCCTTTCCACTCCTTCCAACCAGTCATAAGATTTTCCTCTACCTCTTTGTGATCGTCTAATGCTTCTTTGTAAGTGCTCAACCTCCATTTCTACATGTTCAAACAATGCATGTGTTTCATCGCAATGTTTGTCGTGCTGACTTTCTTGTGATTATTCTGTATAGTACAAACTGAATCATTTTATTTCATTTGCAAATAAAATGTTTATTTGCACTTAGTGTCTCGTTTGTTATAGGCGGGCGAAACATGTTTTCTTGAACAATATTCCCCCATTTTACAATCAAATTTGGTTTGGGTTGAAAATGTGACCTATACAATTAGGGCTGTAAAATAATTTTACTAACCCGTACTTGAAAACAGTTTTCTCTCCAAATATGAAGCACCATGGAGGAAAAACATTTTCTTTGCTACATCACAATTACTCTCTTCTCCATTTCCATTTCAAGTAAACATGTTCTCAAAAAAAACAATGGATAATATCTCTGCAATCTGTTAATACTTCTCATAATCAATTTCTTTAAATTAGGTAATTTTTACTTAAATCTTCATCAATTTTTGTAAATTGTTTTGATTCATCTGAATTGTGCGAAATTGTTTGTGCAAAAATTAGTGTTGTATTGTTTGATTATTTTAATCCAAATTGGTTTGCTGTGTTTTTTGTGTGAATTGTTCGATTAATTTTTGGTGCAAATTGTGTTTGATAGTTAGCTTGAAATCAGTTTGATTACTAGTATTGTTTTGTTTTGTGCTAATTTTGGAAAGTTTTTTTTTGCTTGAAATTGATTTGATATTACTTTTGTTTTTTCTGTGCGAATTTTGCCTTTTTTGGTTTAACATGAAATAAATTAGGATTTTGAAATGATTATAGTATGATTAGGGTTTGTTTGCATGAAATTAAAGGGAAATCATTTTCATACATCAACAAGGAAACTTGCTAAAATGAATTTCATTGAATTTAACATCAAAAAGTTTTACACGCACCAAACGACCTTAATACGGTTCATGCTTCGTATTTAAAAAAATGAGTATGATTGTATCATATTCATGCTCATCGGAAAATATGTCAAATACGAAAGTGAGATGTGTCATATTATCCAAATATATTGTCAAAGTTGGACCTAAAGTTTGCGGTCACACAGGATATCTTGGTGGCAAGTAAGTTTGGTTGCTATTCAACTTTCATATGTTACTCTAATTCCATAATATTTATTTTGGTCAATCTTAAGCTCCGGTCTCGCGATCGAGCTCGAAGCTCGTTGAGTCATAATTTTGAGCTCAGCTCGACTCGTTAGCTGAAATGAGAGTTGTGGCTCGAGCTCGAAACTCGAGGGGTTAAAATGAGTTCGATTAAGGCTCGATTAAAAACTCGTGTAAAAGCTTGTTTAACCAAATTTTCAATGATTTAACTTCTAAATCTTTAATTTTCAAGTTGACAACTACCAATATTCCAACAAAACTATTCTACAATCAAGTAAAATATCAAATATAACCAAATTTATATTCTGTGCAATATTCATCACAACTTATTAAAGTAAACAATTTAAAACAAATAATTGAGCTTTATTATGTAAGTTTTTTGAAAATAATTTTAATACATTAAAGGTGTGAAATATATAATTAAATTATATTATTTATAAATAAAAAATTAATTCGAGCCAGCTCGCGAGCTTTAGAGCTGAAGCCTGCATAGCTCCGTGTAACGGCTCGTTTATTCACAGGGTCGAGCTCGAGCGAGCTTGACTGAGCCGAGCTCAAGCAGCTCGCGAGCAGGCTCAGCTCATTCACAGTTTAGTTACACTATATAAAAATAATTAAAGGAGGAGCCTCAATTGAGGGTATTGCAATTCCAAACATGGAACAATTGCCCAATCCACATTGGTCATTGGTAATCATAATTCTATGATTTGTAATTTCTACTCGTTTGTAACAAAAAGTTCTGCAATAATTTGACATTTTTAGTCAATCGTTGTAAGTAATTGTTACAAAAGAGAATATATAACAACCAAATATATAGACAGTTCCTAGAAATTTCATTTTGAAAGTACAAGTAATTTCCAATTAATTGGAAATTCCCAAAGCAACCAAACAAGCCTTAGAATTTAGACGAGCATAAAAAACATTTAACTTCATCCTTCTTTCTTCACATTACTTTTATCATCCAATTGTGGCTTTCGATTTTATAATTTGTTTTCAAATTGTCATTTACTCCGTATAATACTTTCTCAATTTCGAATTGTTCACTACACTTACAACTTAAAAAAGTTTTGAATTAATTGTTACACTGTCTACAAGTCCACAATATTATAAAAATGTAACGAAGAACATGAAACGGGGTATTAATAGAGTAGATTATCAAGCACGACTTAACCTAATGGTAAGAGATGCTCCTTATGACCTTGGGGTCATGAGATCAAACTTCACTAAAGACTCTTTGGGTGTAGGTGTGTAGGGTTYTCAAATTCTCAACTGCTAAGTGTGGTTTATGAAATATAATTAGTTCTTCGTTTTGCTTAGAATCAATCRGAGTTTAACCACATCACCGAGTTAAAAGCCAAAGCTACAAAAGTCTCTTGCCAAAAGATACAAAATTTCTCCATAGTAYAGCATGGTARGAATAACCTRCAAGACGATTTTCAGACCAYTGCAGGAAATCTGGAGCACTTCATAAAGCCATACATATAATTGCAATTTACAGTCTACTCTTYATGGAAACGCCTCTTAATAATGATTTTACCYTGTCGACAATTGGATCACCGTGAATGTGAAGCATCTCCTAAGACTACGCAAAACTAAACGTAAAGAATGCTGAACTCAGCCGCTAAATATCTAACTAGTACAAACTATTCTATCGAATTAATCTAGAATGAAGGCCGATAAATGTCCAACTATCTTCTGAAAACTCATTTGACAAGAGTCTGACATACTGCATGCACCACAAGTGTAGATGGAGATAGCAAGTTCAAAACTGGCATGAGCAGTATACGCACTGGTCATAATAACACAGAAGACAAAGACTCGAGGACAAAACTCTAATTGTATTTTACACTGCTGACCACATGTAATATGGGTAACAGCATACGATGGGCAAGAAGGTTTCGATTTCAACTGTTTCTTTCTTTCTTGGTGGTGTGCATAAGGAACTGGGATGGTGGGGGTGCATAGGAAATCTGGGATGTGGCTGGGGGTTGCATGAGGAATCTGAAGATGGTTGTGGGCCATAGGAAATCTGGGAGGGTGCGCACCTGGTGGATATGATCACTGGTGCCATTTCACGTGGGTGCTGGTCTGCTGAAGGATTGGAAAGAAGCTGGTGGTGGGATACGATGACATGTGTGTGGAACTATAGCCAATGGGGCCTGAGGCTTCCCAGGCTTGTGGATAACTGCTACAATAGGTGGAACCATAAGGAATAGCTGTGGAGGGGAGTTGGCTTGATGTCTGCTCTTTGGGGTATCATCGCATACTCACTGTAATGTTTTCGCCCTGCAAGCAGTAAAAATTTCTGATGAAATGCTAATTGATTTCCAATTCAAGCAAGAAAAATATAGCATAATCCTCAAAAGAGAAAATATACAATAAAGATTAACTTAATCCTAGGCTTGGAGGTTGCAATACCAGATAGTTATTATATTATGAACGATTAGTAAGAACCCGAACGAAGTTCCAATAAATTAGAGCCGTATGCAAAGCTTAGCTCCAGCCCAGACACAAAAAATGCGGCTTGGGCTAAACTTTTTCGGCTCGGCTTTTTTTAATTTTTTGGAGGGCTTTGGAAATCAAATTTCACACATTTTGGTTAATTTTTAGGCCCGTCTGAAACTTCCGAGAAGGCCCGCAAGTTCTGCTCTAATATTTCAGTTGGCAACAATTTTAGGCTTGAATTCCAAAGCGGGCCAGCCGATTAATGGGGCTTATTTATATGCAAGCCTGACCGAACCGGCCCGCCCCATGATCACCTCTACAATAATATGATGATTTCTTTTCAGGGCATACGAATGAGATGTTCAATTGATCAGATAGCCACAGGTAACTATGTAGCACAATATAGTAATTGTTATCTTAAAAAGCAGTAGCCAGGTCCTATTATGCATGATTCTAGCATAAGCAATGTAGCTAAATGCTAGAAGCTCTAAAGGTATTACAATCACTGATCAAAATGATTACGGAGTAATTTAACTACCACGAGGAATCAAATATAATACTAAAGTCATAAATAAATCTTCTTAGAGAATAGAACCAGAGGAGGTGTAAGGATAATGTAGAGTTTGGAGAAAACTCTAGAGGTAGGATTTTTGTGTAATATTCCAACATTGATTTGAATATCAATTGAGATATATATATAATATATTATATAATATATATATATATATATATAATATATATATATATATATATATATTTATATAATATATATATATATATATATATATATATATAATATATTATATATAATATATATATATATATTTTCCCCTTCAAAATCACCCTCATAATTTTCCCTTTCCACCAATCTAAACCCTTGATTTTAAAATGCATGGTCAAGATTTAACTCAATTATATAGAGTTCTGTCTAAACTCTAGAGGATCTTAAGGATTCCTAACCCAAGTAACCCCCAACCCAGAATGCCACAAAACACAAATTGCACAAAGATAGAATAATAACCACTACACARAAGAACTTAACCTTTATTGATTGTTCCCATGCTTCTAAATTAAGACCCTTCCACATTTGAGTCAATCTTCCTTCGTTTTTCCATATTTTGCTCTCTTTTTACCATTAAAAGAGTTAACCTGGCAGCAGAAGGGGTGACAAACTGACAGCTTGCCTAGTAAACTCAATTCCGAGCAGGTTTAACGGTAATACTTCAGTTTATGAACTGTAGGGGTCAAAATTTATTTTTAAACTTGTTTCAGGAAACTTGATCAAATTGTTTGATCAAAACAGTCTGTTAAAGGAGAGTCAAATCCAAATTAATGACAGAGTTAGTAGGTAAGTGGAAACCAACTGTACTAGAGCGGAAATCCAAACAGGTCGACCTAGCTGGCTGGGTTTCGTGGGAATAGAGGGGTAGAGAACAAAGAATTCCCACTTCCTGTGTCTTTCTGGGTCTGAACCAACAACCTAAAGGTTGGGACTTGGGAGATATAAAACTTTACAACCTATGTTACTTTGTCACTTTATTTCCTCTTATGAACTCCATACGGGACACACAATGCTCTGACAAGGGTATAAAATGCTTGTATAACATATCACTTGTCTTCTAGGAAAAAAGGTACAATAATAGGGAAACTGAGCAAATATGCTAGAGATTAGCTTCATATCACAGTTTCATTAAAAACAAGCAGCTAATTCAACATTATATTGGTGTGTGGATTTACTATGTGGGAAAAAATGCAAAGCCTTTCGAAACAGCAATATATCAACACCGCATGTGTCAAAATAACTTTAGCCCTTGATGTGCGAATGTGCCCAATAGTTGTAAACTTGTAATATGAACGTGTGCTCGACATGACTAGACACAATCTCTATATATAACTTTGTTGGATACGATAGTCTCAGCTTTCAAGGAAAAAAAGTAAATGGGGCTAGCAGTAATCCAGCCAAAGTTTCAGATAGACTATAAAAAAATTCGTGGAAAGAAAACTCTAAATTTTAACTTGTCAGAAAGAACACCAGCTATTCTACATTTCTACACGCATGCACAGTTTAAAAAAATGTACTGAACTAATTGGCACTCCATGTGGTAACTAAGCCTGTCCAACACAGCACAAACGAAGCTGAGGGGAAAGTCCATAACAATGCACAACAGCATTAAGCAAAAAGAAAAAGAATACTTTTTTTGCCAATATCACCCTTTCACCCCTCTGATTGGCAGCTAATTGATTTTCAACATAAAGAAAAAATAAAATGYAAAAAGACTTTCAGAGATCATTTACCCCTAAAATCCTTTCTGTATCATCGAGGGCTCTCTTTGTAGCTTCYGCTGTCTTGTATGTAACAAACCCAAAACCACTACAGAAAGATTTTTAACATGTGAGAGTCAGCAGTAAGAGATTGAAGCGAGCAAAATAATTACTTGAAGAGATAATAACTGATCTATACCGAGATCTATTTGTATCTTTGTCATAAGCAACTGAACCTTCTTCAATCTCACCATGCCTGCTGAAAAAACTAAGCAAAATTTCACTAGTTGTTTCAGGCGACAAGCCTCCTATATAAAGTTTRCTCTGTGCTTGATCAGGTGTGGRAGTTGCACTGTTTAAGCCTTCACATGCAAGGTTGCAGACAGCCAAGCGACCCTGCAGTAATGTTAAACAGAAGAGCGCAAAAGAGAGTCAGAAGAGAGAACAAATCCWCTCTGAATGCCATGGCTTGTAAGAAAGAAGGGGGAAAAAAAAAAAAAACAGCAACAAAAAGTTGCAGTTTTGACTATTATGCATTGCAGAACAAGCAGTTACCAACCCCATACCCAGCAGGCCAGCAAGTTTTTGAGGCCCTTCCCATAACACCATAATAAACTTTACATGCCAATAGAAATTGTGTTCGTCGGTAGATGTTATAAATGGGTCATCAAGAAGTTAGTTGCGCARGAACAGCTTGAGAAAATGTTTTTCCCTAACTCCGACAACCCTAGAAACATTATTATCTATATTATATAAGAGAAGGGGGGAGCAATGGTGTCCCGCCTATTAAATTACCCCTTTACTCCAAGAAGTGAGACATAATAACACCACAAATAATAATGTATACAAAAACATTCCAAAAAAAACACTAATCAACTCAAATTCTTCCATAGTCAATGCACACCAATCAACATTATATTTGACAACGAAAGTATATATGAAATTTACTATAAGTTTAAAAGATCGCAAACTATTAACCTTTTACTTTTTGTATATAA
Source organism: Bassia scoparia (assembly GCA_008642245.1). Classification (NCBI taxonomy): domain Eukaryota; kingdom Viridiplantae; phylum Streptophyta; class Magnoliopsida; order Caryophyllales; family Amaranthaceae; genus Bassia; species Bassia scoparia. The sequence continues at coordinate 8,842 of SNQN01012377.1, forward strand.
GAAAAAGATCTTTTCAATTAACTAGCTAAAAATGCACGCGACGCATGCATGCTTTTTTTTTCCTGACAGTGGACATTTTATTTTGCTAAAGATCGTTGATAAGTTTTCGCCACTCGAGTTCAACAATCCATTTATATTTTTTTGGATTCTAAAAATTCAGTTCATAATATTTTTTCTTTAAAGTTGACATTAAGATTTTATTATTTTAATATCATGCATAAAAAACTAGTCATTAGAAAAGATGCACTCACATCAATTAATTTGCTAGATGCTGCAAGAGCATCCTTAGCGGACTCCATATTTTTGAAAGTAACAAAACCATAACCACGGGATTTGCCGGTTGCTTTGTCAGTAATCACAGCCCCTTCCTCAATTTCTCCATGAACAGAAAAGGCCTGAAAGAAAGAATCTTTGAGTTACGGTCAGTGACCTAATATAACACTGCAGCTCTAACAAAGGAGCACACAGCCAAATCTTTCATCCAAATGTATAGTTACACTTCAACATGTACACAAATCACTGAACATGACATGCAAGCAGGCAATGCACTCACAGCACACAAGGTTTCTGATGTAGTGTCCCATGCCAAGCCACGAACAAATAGCTTTCTGGTGAACAGGATCAGCACTTTGCAAGACTCAAAATTTCTCCTGCAACTGGAGAATATTGGACCCTCTTCACGCCACACATCAGGCAAACACACATGCACAAAGTCAATTCATCACACAGCACAAAGTCAATTCATCGACCCATGACTAAAGGTAAAGGCGTCCGTCTTCAACTGCCACAACCATTTAGTCCAAGACTGACCACAATTTATTACCATAACCACAAAATGCAAAAGAAAGAGCATAAATAGAAGCAAAATCTAAGTTTATAAACAGATATGTAGTGATATGAAGTCGACAACAGCTACACCTAAGCAAAGAAATTGGATGAAACTTACTCAAATGAATATAAAACATATTTCTCATTCCAATCTAATAGTAAAAACAAATGAATAAATAATTAGTGCAAGCAAAAATGAGAAAAAAGGATAGCTAAGAATAGATCTGAGTAAACAAGGTGGACACCTAAATATAGAGTTATTAGTACATACTTATTACAAACCCACTCCCCACATACTGGTACCTACTAAAGACATTTTTGATTAGGGGCACGCAAAGTAGGAGGTCTAGGGATCCCTTCTAAGTTCTAATGCTACATTTTACATATTACATACAACCCAAAACCACCAAATTGTTCATGAGGAGATCCTTCATCACCATAAACTGTCATTACTCTGCTGCATTTTACAGCAGATTCTTGCTTGGGTGGGATGCAGATCTCATAAGAGTAGCCTCATGCCCCTACTGATGTGGATTTACAATAGATTTCCTGGCTCAAAGTCTAGAAAACAAGTGATCTTAGCTGTGCTTGCTGCTAGGGTCTATGGCATTTGGAGGTCTAGGAATGATTCTTTATGGAACCAAAAAGTTCAGTGTATAGATACTATAATTGAGCATATAAAAGCAGACGTTAGAATTAGAATTTTGCCTCTAATAGGGAAGAAAGTTAAGCAATGTGATAAAGATTGGTTTGGTCATATGAAATTAGCCTCCACTTTGCCAGGTTGTTTTGTGAGGTTTGGGTCGGAGGGGGTCCTTCCTAGAAGGTTTGCCTTTGACTCAAATGCTCTTTAGGTGTAATTGTTTTTGGTGCTATTTGATCTTTCTTACTTACCAAAAAAAACACCAAATTAATCCAGCAATGAAAGTTTGTGCTAAACAAAAACTATGCTTCTTAATAATTAAGTATTCATATAGTAGATAGCAAAATGTACTTTTAGGAAAACAAAGTTCACGTTGGAGCAAATTTTCTTTACACGTCTCCGAAGCAAGACAAAGGGTATTGAAGTCTAAGCCAACAAAAGATGTCTGTGTTGTTCTCTAATTTAAGTCACTTCAACACTTCACTTCTTCTTGCATACCTATGTTGGATACTCAACATTCCTATGTAGGATACTAGACAATCCTACATATCTCGTAGGACACTAAAGATAGATACGAAATCCTTACCCAACACTTCAGAATCACTTTTTAATAAGACAAATTGTGCAATAAAGGGAAACTAGATCGTAAACTATAAGAGATATTGGTTAAGACATTTGGTTCAGATCATGTTTTAGACAAAAACAAGCAATTACATCAACCTAAAATATGTGTTTTTGCAATTATTAGGGAAAAAACATGCGCACGTGCAAAAGCCTTTAAAATAAAACAAAATACTCCGAAATTCATAATTATCTTATTCATAATTCATAATAGAGATAATTAACTATGTATTATATAAACATCACATACCATATTAATGTTCTTAGTCTCCTATTTTTATCTTATCCAAACCTTCAAGCTTATTACTTCATTAACTTAAATTACAACATGGCTCGTGACACTTTGACAGCTCCTCGTAGTCTCTTACTAGCTATGGATGTCTAACTTCTAAAGCAACATAACGGCTAACGGTTAAAAACCTTACAAAAAGCTGAGACCTAGAATTGTTCTTAAGTTCATGTAATGATTTTACAATCACCCAAATGTTAAAGGATAACAATACGCATTTGCTAGAATACTGTGTGAAGTATGTTTCATGCAAAATTAGCATGGAGGTTATTAACCAATAGTGACTCACTAATGGTTAAGGTGATGAAAGGTAAGTATTTCCCTCATACAAATTTTTTGGAAGCAAAACAGGGGTCGAATTCGAGTTTTACGTGGAGATCAATTTTTTCTGCAAAGAGTTTGTTAAGAAAAGGTGTATATAAGCTTGTGGAGAATGGAGGTACAATTGGCATTTGGACGGATCCATGGGTACCTACTTTGCCTTCTTTCAAGCCATACCGTGGAGGTGGAGAACTCAGTGATGATCCTAGATGGGTTGGTGAATTAATAAAGGATGGTAGGTGGGATGTGAATACTCTGGATAATCACTTCAGTAGCCTTGAGAAAGAAGAAATTTTAAAAATTCCAATTCCTACTTATCAAGAGGACAGGTGGGCATGGCATGGGTCCAAGAATGGCAATTTTACTGTGCAGTGCTAAATATAAGGCATTAAAGGAGAAAACTACTGCTGGCTCGACGAGTGGGCTCACCACGCAAAATAAAATGTGGAAAACAATCTGGAAAATTAAGTTGTCCCCTAAAATTCGTGGATTCAGTTGGAAGGCTCTCGATGGGGCTTTACCTGTTACAGTTAATATCAAAAGGAGGGGAATAGATGTGGATTGTGTGTGCAGCAGATGTGGAGAAGAGCAAGAAACAGAGTGCCATATGCTCTTTTTATGCCCGGAATCAAGAAGATGCTGGTACTTGTCATCATTGAGGCTCCAAGAAGTTTTTGATCCTAACGCATCTATTTATGATGTAGTGGGTGGTCTGCTGGAAAAAATCGAGGAAGAAGCATGGTGGGACTTATTTTGGAGCATGGCGTGGGGTATTTGGCTAATGACAAACAAGTGGTGCTTCGAAAGAAAGAGGAAGGATATCAGGTATGTAATTCAGAAGGCAGTTGGCTTGGTAGGGGAGTATGAACAAGCTACAGCAAGCATGGTTATAGAAGGCTCGAAGACAAAGCATCAGGAACAATGGACAGCTCCTCCCATGGGCGTGTACAAAGTTAATTCGGACGTGGCTGTTTTCAAGGATAGGAGTATCGGAATGGGTGCAGTAATGAGGAATCATGGAGGTGAGGTGATGATGGCTGCTGTAGATGTTCTACTGGGGGCTTTCGAAGTAGATGTAGCTGAAGCACTTGCGGCAAGGAATGCAATACAATTAGCCTACGATGGTGGAACTTCGCAAATTAGTCTTAGAATCCGATTGTCTGAAGTGAATCCAACAATTACAGAAGGGCAAGGGTGAAGGGAATGCGTTTGGTCTCATAGTAGAGGATATTCTKCTAATTGCTAGAAAGTGTTCGCATATTATTTTCTCTTTTGTCAAAAGAGTAGGCAATATGGTGGCACATAAGTTAGCTCAAGTTAGTAAGTCTTATAGTGGTTTGGATGGAAGAAACACCAATTTGATGTACAAGATTTAGGTCTTTGCTGATTACTCTTCTTATTAATTAATTTAATTTTACTTTTCTGTCCAAAAAAAAAAAAAAGTATAGTATCATCAACTGCCATACCCTTCAAAAAGCACAATGGTGCTTTAATCTATAGATAGAAAGGGCCTTATTTTGATGGGCGAACACTATCACGTTAGGTTTGGAGAGAGATGAGACCAGTCATATAATGAAAGAGAGCAGCATGCGACCTTTTCTTTCCAATAGCCGACCAAAATGACTACCAGCATCATACGGTCTACGTCTACCTCTAATTCACCATTTCGAGTGAGTATTGCAATATGACAAAAAAAAAAAAAAAAAAAAAAAACCAAAGAACCTATACAATTTCATTATATGGAATTGAATTAACACTTCCAAATTACATAATTAAACACAACCCATAAAAGCAAATCTCAAGCATTTAAGCAAAATCCCAATATCTACATTTAACAAACAAAAAAAAACCCCTAAAAAATGCTATACCGATTGAAACAACCCCAAAATTTTTAACTTATATGAAAACATGAATCGACACACCAAAAGATTAATATAAAAATTAACCAACATAAAGCAGAAGTTAAGAGACATACAGCTTGGCAAGAAATCAACACTGGGGTTTAGCAAGCAGGGTTCGAGCAAAGAACGCAACTTTTGTTCAGAAAAACAGTTTGGAACATTGACCGTTATCAATCCCTCTTCTTCTTTCAAGCTTCCTTTTTCTTGTTATCCTCCATTTTGTTTGAAGCTTTGAGTTGCGGATAGTCGGCGGCACAGTGAAGTTAACGTTGAGGATGAAGAACGATAATGTGAAAGTGTGACAAGAACAAAAACAGTATTGTAATATTCTGAACTACAGTTACTTCCGATAATTAATTGTTTTTTTATGTTATCTATGCAAGGTGATTTGATCTGTGTAGATAAGCAAATTGGGCCTGTTTTTTTGTTTAGATGCACAATTGAGATGTGTTGGCTACGGATGCAAGTGGGCGGGGAATGAATATCTCTTGGTACTTTGGTGGTTGGCCGCCCGTTGGCGATGCGGAGGAATGAAGATTTAAAAAAATTATAAAATAAAGATAATTTATATTTAAACATCCAAAATACGTTTATAATCTCTAATTATGTTAAAAACGTAAAGCTGCTGAATTATAATTAGAGTTGGCAGTGATCTGGACCCGCCCCGGATCCGCTGTATCCGTATCCGTTTTACTGATAGAGATCCTAAAATTTTTGGACCCGAACGGATCCGGGTCGGTACGGATCCTGTCCAGAATAAAACGGATTACGGAATCCGGATCTCATAAACGGATCCGGATCCGGGATCCGTTTACCGTTTTTTTAAATACCTAAATATATTTTATTCCTAATTAATGCTATATAGTAGATATTTTACGTGTTAAAAAAGACACAATAAAGGCAGTATAGTAACGTTTGCAGACACGAAGTACAGTCTTTGTCAAAAAAAAACAAAACAATAAAGGCTAGTAAGTAACGTTTGCAACTCTTACCATATCATTGAAGCTAACTCAGTAAGTCAGTAACTCTAACCACAATATACATTTGCATTTTTTACATCTCAAAATTCAAACATTTCAAAAACCTTAAACTCTCACTATCTCACGATTCACTCCCTCCCTCCCTCGGACAACCGCACAACCCTAACTTGCTACTACCTCACGGCGTATATCGGCCGGCGGCAGTCATCGAACGAACAGCAACAGGCGAGATAAGGGCAGCGCAGGCAAGACACCTCTTTGCTTGCATCGTAGAATACTGAAGCGTTAGACCACCTCCGCAGCCGGCCTACACCAATGACTCATTAACTGTTTGCAGCGCACGCACTTCCGGACAAGTAAGGTGTTACATTGCTTTGTTAAATACTAAGGAAGAAAGAGGGCAGCGTCGACTTACGCGTTATACGAGTAATGGAACGCAGCGAAGGAAATGAGTATAAATGCAGTCTCAAAATCTGGTTTTTTTTTTCTAATTCTTTTAATTTCTTGTAATGTTTCTTATTATTCTTGTCTCTATTATAGTTATGTTTTCATATATTTCATTTTATTGAATTTATCTCGAAATTAGATTAGAATTATATGATTATCAGAATTATTATTTTATTAGTCATGGACACCCTCTCATCAGAATTATTAGTGTATTATCTAGAGAAATTCTTTTCTTAATGAAATCCAATTATTATCAGAATAATTATATCTAAGATAGTCATATAAGTCATGAGTAATGGCCACGTTACAATTCTTATACAGCCAATTGTGAGATATAAGTATTTGCTCTGTCTGCTTGCAAATCGTTACATAATATTGGCAGAGTTTGTTATGATGATGCAGATATTATTCTCCGCCATATTGCAATGACTCTGGCAAATATATGACATATAGTCTAGCGAATAATGATAATTTTCTAGGTACTATACTCTGTTCGTTACTATAGTGTTGCCTTTCAAGAGAAGTGACTTACAATTGTTCCATGAGCTGCTGCTTCTGTGATTGGTCTGTTATTATCACGAAATGATGCAGAGATCCGATGCTTGAGGAGAATCCGATTGTAAGAGCTCATTTCTCGATCCGATTAAAGAAGATCCGACCTCCACGGATATGGATATCACGATGCTATCAGAATAAATTTGAATTGAATAGAATGATAGCCGTCAACGAGGGGATAACGCCGATTCGGGATCCTTGGAATACCAATTCACTTCCAAAACGGATCTGGATCTGATTACCCGTAGGAATTCACGGCATCCAAAGTACTCCGATCCTCCAAGTTGGCCATCCCTAATTATAATAAGTTTACAAAGTTAATTATGACTTTATCTACACCAGGGTTCACAATAAGTTCTATTGTGAACCCCAATCTAGTGTTCATCGTGAGAATATTATGTAAATTATATTACGGAATTATCGTTACGATTTACGGTTTCCATAAAAGCGGATTTTCAGATTCTTTTCTTCAAAAAGTTGCAGTTGGCTTGGCATTCGTTCATCACATTAATAGACTTCAAACAAACTGCAACAACCGATATATGGTAGCCTAAGGCCATGCAGGAATTTTCTCTCTCTTCATTCTCTTCATCTTTCATCTCTTCTAGTAAATCTCTCTCGTTTTGCATTTTCATACTTTCATCTTCTGCAATTTTCGTTCTTAGAAAAATGACTAGAATAACGATCAAGAATGAAACTCTAAAAAAAATTCTGAAAAATTGGCGAGG